>JAIUZE010075196.1:0-16265 GCA_022085475.1 Heliosperma pusillum
AAATGTTGTTCTTTGGTCAGAGGCTCCGATTTTGGCTCAAGTTTCTCTCGGAATTCTTTAAGTAAATTTGCAAATTCACTCATATCCGATTCTTCTTTTCTTTTGAGGATACCCACAGTTGCGTAAATCTCAGACCACACACCAGACATTCCAATTTTCCTACTATCATTAGCATTGTAGTTGTGAAGAAGATTTCCATTAGAATCATAAATTGGGTTTCTCAGTGCCTTCTTACTCCACCTACGCAAAATGTATTTTTCAGGTATTTCCTTAAATTTCCCAGAGCAAATCCAAATGATGTGATTGCATAAAATACCCTTCCTTTCAAAGAGTTTACATGTACAACTTACATCCATCGTCCTCCTATTGTACTCAACTCCATATGTCTTTTTCTTATTTGCGTCTTCAACCATTGAAACTTCAAAATGAGTTTCTGGATCTGGTGGGGGGTATCCAACCACACTACACGCGTTTACCGCACACTTCACTTCCTCTTGGAATTCATAGAAAATTTCGTGTGTATACGCCTTCACTGCATGAGCCTCCCAGTTTAACCCGAAAAGAGTTTCGGGTATTGCGTTGCTACTATCCGCTTCAAGCTTATTTAGAGTGTGTCTTTGTTGGTCTATTGCACTCTCATACCTCATCCAAAATTCTACAAGAGTCCCATACTTATTTTCAAATCTCTTGAAAAAACTATTTCCACTTTCCTATCTTTGTGTGGTTTTCAAAATACCACCCATCAAAACATTCCTAAAATAAGCGGGTATCCACTGCTCCCTTATATCAAACTTCCCGCTCAACCAAGTATTTCCTTCTAATGAGAACTCACTAATGACCTTAGCCCACTTTCCTTCGAATTCCTCAGGCTCTATATCGTTGTCCCAGATGACATTGTTAAAACGGGTTAAGAAATCAGTGTCTTTGCAAATTGAGCTCCCAACTTTGTCGGTTACTTTTTTCATGATGTGCCACATACAAAACCTATGTATTGCTTTTTTAAACACATCTGCAAGTGTAACAAAAAAAACTAGTTATTTAAAGGAGGTTTGTGAAACTTGGCTTGTTGTGTTGTGAATCTAGGTCTTTAAGTTTGAATTTTTTCCTTCTTAAAGTAGGACATCTGTTTGTGAATCCTACAGCTAAGGTTTGTGAACCTTGACTTTTTGTGTTGTGAATCTTCGACCCAACTTTGTGAAACTACATGAAAATTAGGAATTTTATTTGTTAAAGTAGGGCATCAGTTTGTGAATCCTACAACTAAGGTTTGTGATTCTGGCATCTTAGTTTGTGAAACTCTTTTAAAAACTCATGAAAACGATTTCAAACATTTAAGTTGATATACAAACACACCTGGAACTGCATTAATTAATGCTGGGTCTTGGTCGGTGATTATGTAGTATGGTTCATTGCCACCCATTGATTTCAAAAATTGCTGAAAAACCCAAACGAAAGAATCATCGTCTTCATGAGATAAAAGGGCAGCTCCAAAGGTTATGGACTTTTTATGATTGTCGATGCCAGTGAAAGGCGTGAATTTCATGCCATATTTGTTAGTGCCATAAGTCGGATCAAAGGAAATTGCATCGCCAAAAATAGAGTAACATCTTATCGATTCAGCATCCGTCCAAAAAATCCTTGACAAACAATTATCTGAATCAGTTTCATACGCAAATTGGAGCCCTTTCGTTTCACGGAGGGTTTCGAAACGTGACAAGAACATTTCTGCATCCTTATCCTTTATAAAACACTTCACATCTCGTTGGAAATTCTTGAATTGCAAAAGTGAACCTCCCACATTTTTGTATCCCCCTGCTTGCTCCTTGCATAACTGATATGTTTTACTAGCCCCAACATTCGCCTTCGAATTGTTGATTATAGTTTGCTTATGATACTCAGACAGATTTTCGGCAAGTTTCTGAAATTCCCTATCTTTAACCGAAATCAATTCGTGATTGTGAGCCTCATGGAATTGTTCAACCTTGTACGCCTTTCCATCGACTACGAATTTGATCACTACTTTACAACCCCACCTTTTAATTTTTGTTATTCTGGTAAATTTTTGCCTACTAGAACATTCAGTTTCATCTCCGCCTCCGCTTGATTTTGCACCAGATTTAGCTCCGGATTTAACCCCGGATTTAGCACTGGACTTTGCACCACTTGTAGCGTCAGATTTTTCACCGATTATACCGATTATAGGGCGTCTCTTCCTCTTATTAAAACCTTCACGATGGCAAAGTAGGACTTTTGTTCGAACATCACCATCTCGGGATCTCTTAGTTGAAGACTTTCTTGATTCAAACCCAGAAGCAAGAGCATAAATTTCATAGAACTTCATCGCCTTTTCTATGCTCACAAATCTTTTGCCGATCACAGGTGTAAACTTCTCTTCAACCCTACTTATCCATTCCTCACTGCCACCCGGTGTGTAACATAAAATAGGAGACATAGTCAATACTGTAGGGGTTGTTAAGACATTAGAACCCTCACCACCTTCACCACCCTCACCAGAACCAACATTCGAACCCTCACCACCCTCACCATAACCAACATTAGAACCAGAAGCCTCACCAGAGCCCACACGAGCATTAACAGAAACATTATCCTCTCTGTTGGAGTTCGCATTGGAATCAACACCTAAGGAAAAAAAAATCATCAAATCAAGTCTCATATTCAAGAATCATATCTTATTTTGTGAATCCTAGTGCCTAGTTTGTGAATCTAATATCTTATTTTGTGAAACTTGATCATAAATTGTTCAAATCACTTTCATGAGTTTTTATAGGAGTTTCACAAACTAAGATCCCACATTCACAAACCTTGGCTGTTGGATTCACAAAAAGATGCCCTACTTAAAGAAGGAAAATTCCTAATTTTCAAGTAGTTTCACAAACTTAGGTCGAAGTGACGGAACGATTATTATAAGTATCGCACAATCATGTCTTATTTTGTGAACCCTAGTGGCTATTTTGTGAATCTTATATCTTATTTTGTGAAACTTGATCATAAATTGTTCAAATCGTTTTCATACGAGTTTTCATAGGAGTTTCACAAACTAAATATCAGATTCACAAACCTTAGCTGTAGGATTCACAAACTGATGCCCTCCTTTAACAAATAAAATTCCTAATTTTCAAGTAGTTTCACAAACTTGGGTCGAAGATTCACAACACAAAAAGTCAAGGTTCACAAACCTTAGCTGTAATTAAATACTCAACATGACGGAACGATTATTATAAGTATCGCACAATCATGTCTTATTTTGTGAACCCTAGTGGCTATTTTGTGAATCTTATATCTTATTTTGTGAAACTTGATCATAAATTGTTCAAATCGTTTTCATACGAGTTTTCATAGGAGTTTCACAAACTAAGATATCAGATTCACAAACCTTAGCTGTAGGATTCACAAACTGATTCCCTCCTTTAACAAATAAAATTCCTAATTTTCAAGTAGTTTCACAAACTTGGGTCGAAGATTCACAACACAAAAAGTCAAGGTTCACAAACCTTAGCTGTAATTAAATACTCAACATGACGGAACGATTATTATAAGTATCGCACAATCATGTCTTATTTTGTGAACCCTAGTGGCTATTTTGTGAATCTTATATCTTATTTTGTGAAACTTGATCATAAATTGTTCAAATCGTTTTCATACGAGTTTTCATAGGAGTTTCACAAACTAAGATATCAGATTCACAAACCTTAGCTGTAGGATTCACAAACCTTAGCTGTAGGAAAAATTTTCACAAACAGACATATATAGAAAGTATTATATAATGAACACAAAATCAATTCTTTATTGCATAGCAACCATTAACACCAACACGAAATGAACTATTATTCACAAAATCGAAATGAAAGCGGCAAAAAAGCGATATACCTGTTTCAATAGAACTATTATTTGTAATATCTACAATCTCCATAACAATTAGAGCTGCAAAACGTCAAAATCAACATTGTAATTAATAAGAAATGACGAGGTTAACAAAAAAAAGTTAAATTTTTTGATGAATATGCTCAATTTTGATGAAATTATGAAATTACCTGAAAATTAATTGAAACTTTCTTCTGAATTTTGCTAAACTCACGTTGTTGTGTGTTGTTTCGATAATATCGACGCCCAATTTCGTAGAATCGTAGCAATTGCGTAGAAATTTTTTGAAATTAAGAATGTTGATGGTGTTGTTCTTACGAAGAAGCAGAGAGAATTTGTGTTTGTGTTGTTCTTACGAAGAAGCAGAGAGAGAGAGTGTCAGCCTAATTATTGTATCAGCCCTAATTTGGTGAGTCAGCCCAACAACACGGCTTGAGACAGCCCAACAAAATAGTATCAGTCCATTGAGAAGTTTGGTGAGGCAGGCTGCCTCGCCATAATTTGCTGCCTCACCGGATTCAGACTCTCTCTATATATATATATATATATATAATTAGGATCAAGTGAGTCCGCCCTATCTTTTTGAGTCTGTGAGTCCTAATATCAACCGTCAGATCAATGAGATCTAATGGCTGAGATCAGCGCGCAAAAATAAGGGTATTTTCATCATTTAACAACTTGATATATATAGTTTCAGATGCACTCACTCATTCATTCTGTTTCATTAACTTTATCTCTCTATTCTCTCTCTTCCGCACTTTTCTTCTTCTGCGTTTTCTTCTTATTAATTAGCTTGTGACCTAATTATTCTCTATCAACTCTTTTCCTTTCCAACAAGTTATACAATCTGATTTTCTTCATCACTTCTAACAATTGCAATGTCAGGTATTATTCACACTTCCTTTTAATCTTATTTTTGTTTTAATTGATTTATTATTATCGTTTGCTTTGTTTTAATTGATGTATTGTTGTAATCTTTTTTGTATTCTTTGATGATTATTATTATTATTATTATTTTTTTTTTTTTTTATTATTATAAGATGCGCGCAGCTTTCATTAAAATAAAATGTAAGTTTACAAGAAGTTGGTGGGGAGCCGAGAGACAATCTGGGCCCCCACCCCCTTAGCTATAGAAAAACTAAGTCTAGTGAAGATATAAGCGGCCACCCGAGCCCCTGCATCCTGAGATACCGAGAATTTCTGGATCCGCTTGAGCAAGTCAATAGCGTCCGAACCCAACTCCCCAAGTGATGAAAAAGAGAAGGGTAGGAAACCATATCCAGCAGCCGCGCACAAATCCCTATACTTAGCATACTTGCGCTGAGCAGCATCAGCGACAACCCGTCCCGGCACAAAATCGGTCAGCCTAGTCTGCGTCAAGGGGGAAGACCTTGTCAAATCAACACACACATCACGCCCTCTGTCCCAAGAATAAAGAAGCAAATCCGCAGGACGAAGAGATTCGCCGTGTCCATCAACTAGACCGATATCCACCTCCCTGCCCGAAGAAATACCAGACCTATAGCAAATGTCGAATAAGGTGTCACGAACAAGGTTATGCCGATGCTTGACTCCCACAGTGCCAGTACACGAGACAGCGTGGTCCCCGTAAACATCATCAGCAAAAACCCGAGAGCAAGCAGGACAAGGCCTAGATACCCCGAATAAAGGAACACCCAGACGATATCCCAGCACACTACGGTAAGTCCTCCCGTTCATAGTCTTACCCAACCCAGAGATAGGAACCGCACGCAGCCAATCAGAGGAGTGGGCACCAAGCTGGGACTTCCACAATGCAAGCTGACGCGGTGTCAAAGCGTAAACAGATTCTGCAGTAGCAGCAATCCTCGCAAAATATATATCTGCCAATTTTTTCATAAGTTTAGGGGCAGCGATTTCACTAGGATCACGTAATAAAGTAGAACCTTTAGTCTCCGAAAACACCTGCAAGGCATCATCATAAGTAGGACCAGCATCCACAATACCAGAAGGCCGTAATAGCTTAGCCTGTAAATCTGCAGACTGCAAACGGGACGCCAAAAAAGCATAGTACAAAACATCCCCGGCAGCATAGACACCGAGCCCACCAAGATGAAAAGGGAAAGTGGCAAGGCGCCACTGCCAATCCCCAAAACCTGGCCCAGACGCGGTGACAATGCGTTCCAAGCTAGAACGAAGTGCTGCATCAAAACGGAGATGGACAGACCCAAAGACTCTCGGCGAACATGTACGGAGGGTAAAGTAGAGCTTAGAAATACCAGTACAAGCTCGAAGCAGAAGCAGCTCACATTGCGGGTCCTCCATCTTAGCAACCAAATCCATCAGCTCGATGGTCTTAGTCACTCTCTTCGCTACAAGCTCACTGCCAAAACTAGGGCATGTACTGACAGGCCCACCTAAAACAGAGACACCAGGCAAAGGCCGGGCAATAGAAGGAGGAAAAACACCAGGAAGTCGACTCCGGGGATCCTCAGCAGGCCAAAAAACCTCAGTCTTAGCGACATTAAGATGGAGACCAAACTGAGGACCATCTGCCATAATCAAATCCAACACCTTCCCCACCTCCAAAGTATCCCCAACAATGGTGCCATCATCCAAGTACCAAGCCTGCAAACTCAAATCAAAAGAGTCCCGTATCTTGCACACCAAGGGATGCAAAACCAAAGCGAAAAGCAAGGGGCCCAAAGGATCACCCTGCTGGACTCCCTGACAAGACCACAGACAATGTTCCCCATAAAAAAGACGGGCAGGACGAGAGTAACAGAACTCCACCCAACGGGAAAGAATCGGGCAACGACGGCGAACTTCCAGAAGCATGGTAACACGATCAACAAGGTTGAAAGCATTTTGGAAATCAACCAGCAACATAGAAAGCCCCACATCTTATTATTATTATTATTATTATTATTATTATTTTAATTCTTATTTTCGCGTTTTATGATTCCTATACTGTTTTAATTTATGTATTCTTATCATCTTGTTTCATATTTATCCTCTATTCTTCTAAATTTGTTTGTATATTCGCTATATTTGACATGATACTTGTCCAGATCTATGTTTTTATTAAGTTTTCGTTGAAGTATTACCGCTTAACTATTGATCTATGCGTTCTATATGTCGTTTTTTTTTGTGGATACTTGTTATTCTTGACCTAATTAATGTAAATTAGTATCACACGCAATTCTTAATAGTATCACATGTCGTTCTTAATAGTATCACATGCCGAAATATTCTGTAATACATTAATTTTTAATTAATTATTGTAAATTTATATCACACGTTGTTCGTAATAATATCACATGTTATTCTTAACAGTATCACGGTCTGCACTACATTGTAATCCAATTTTCTTTTTCATATTTGAACATATTGCCTCAAACTCTGTTGTAAATAACACTTTTTATGCTTTTGGTACATCTGTTTTTACTCCACAGTGCATACAATCTGATGATGTGCATGATGAAGATAACCTTTATCTAAAGGTTTTGAGTAGTTGATAAAGAATGTTCACCTCTTTTTTTTATTCATTATCATTTAGTATGTTTTTGTTGAAAATTGAAAAATTAATCAATTTTTCGTTGAAGTACCGCCACCTAACCATCAACGTATCGCTCTTTATATTGTTTTTATTTTTTATTTACCTGATATCGTTTTTAACTGATTTATGTAAATTAGTATCATGTGTTTTTCTTAAAAGTATCACATTTACGTACATAAAAGGAAATACAAAAGTAGGAGCATGCAAATATAGATATACATGTGAAATACGATAAGGATAGATAGGCAATTCAATATATAATGATAAGAGCATATGAAGTACAATCCGTAACCATCATGCTATAGATAGACTCAGGGAAGACACTCTTAGGCAACCGAATACGCTCACTAGGGCTTACATCTCACCGTTAGCGGTATAAGTTTGATAAGATTGAGACTCGACAAACAAACCATGCCAAGTCATGTGATGATCATAAGTAATCCATCATATAATCATCCATTCAAACATACAATACATTGACGACATCTCTCACGGTAAATGAAACGCACTAGCACCGTGTACATGGCAAGTATGATTAAAAGGCATCCACGGGATAAGACATTTCCCTGAACGCATACACAATAAACATTTCGTATATGTAGACTAATTTCCTCCGGTAGAACGACGATATAAATATGCGGTCCTACTCTAAATCTGGCCAGAATCCCGAAATCACATTTTCCGGTTCGACATGCGATAAACATTTCGCATCCAAGACTCGGTCAATCACTGACGCCGAGTACCCCAAATTCGGTCGACATTCACGAAAGAGGCGGAAAAGAACACAAGCCTCATAACAAGCGGTACGCTACATGCAAATGACACCACCTTTCAAGTACACAACATTTGACGGCCGGGTCGATCAACGCAAAGCGTTCGCCTCCCAACAACGTCGTCGTATGCCCACTAACACATGCAATTAAGCAGTAAGGATACATCCCCGTTCCGACATTCCAGCCTTACGAACGTGGAGGTAGCCAAGGGAATGAGAGTATAAAGCACATAAAAAATTAGTGCTCAAACCGTAACATTTGTAAAAACCGACTCAAAGTGGGATATATGAAAAACTGTGACCAAGCATGATAATAGGGCATTATATAAATGTAAATATGATAAACATGAATCAATACATGATACATAAGCATTAGACCAAGTTTAAGAAGCATAAAAATAGGAAACATAGATCTTATCTCAAAACAACAAGTTTGGAAACTAACTAAAACAAGGGTCCACTTCAAACGGTCATAACTAGAGTTCTAGAAATGCAAATGCAGAAATTCCAAAAGGAGGGGATAGCTTATCCTCTTACGGTTCCAACGGTAGGTCACAAGCCCAAAACAAGCAAGTAACAAAGGAGATATGATCATTTTACAAAAAGGAGTCAGTGTAGTGAAACTGCAGTCGTCACGACCGTGACTTTTATGTCACGCTCGTGACCTGAGTTTCACGACCGCGACTTACATTTCACGCTCGTGAAACTGTCTGTTACGCAAGGGTATTTGGTCAGCCACTCATTTCACGCTCGTGACATGAGTTTCACGACCGTGACTTGGGTCAAGACATCTCCATTTTGTTCTAAACTCAACCATCATCAACTATTATCATAAATCATCAATTCTCATATCAATTCTCAACAAACAACAAGTATCATCATCAACAAATTTCTAAGCTTACTAGTCATATTCTAAATACGATTCCTAACATGGAAAACACGTAAAACACGTAAATGATATCGAGTAACCCTTCACCGTTACCTTTTTGCGTCTTTAAACGATTTCTAAGCCTTCCTCCACTAGATAGTAATCTTTGTCAGGGTCTAGAAAGTCTCCACCTAAACAAAGACGACAAAAGATGAATATAATTCACCTTTGACAAAGACGGATAAATTGAAAAGCGAGAAAGACGATAATTTTATTACCTATACGGATAGAGGAAGATGAGAGGGAATGAATAAGACGAACTTACGTGAACTTGAGCGAGAAATGAAAGAGTTATGACGATTCTAAGATGGATCAAAAATGGAAGCTAGGTTTTGGGGTTTTCTTAGTGAGGAAGAAAGAGTTTGTTGAGTTGGGAGGAAAATTAGGTTATGAGGGAGTATATGAAGAGTAAGTGGAAAAAGTCAAGAAAAAGTCAATGACGTCTTAAGACGTGATTCACTTGAAATCTCGCGTAAAATCCAAATACGGACTTGGAAATTCTAAATTCGACACGGAAAATTTAATTCTAAACTAAAACTAAATTTCGCTGAAAAGTATCCGTAAAATATTTTTACTATAAAAATAGAGTACATTTGCAGGTGTGACATCTTGCCCCCCCCTCTCTCTCTCTCTCTCTCTCTCTCTCTCTCTCTCTCTCTCTCTCTCTCTCTATATATATATATATATATATATATATATATATATATAGAGGTGGGTTCAAATAAGTCATCCCCTTCCTTTTGAGTCCTTGATTCCTCATCTCAACCCTTAGATTAAGAGGATGAATGGCTAGGATTAAAACAAAATGGAGGGTCAAGATTGTGAGACACACACAATCCATTTCCTTCAAGCCCTAGTACTTATACCCTTTATTCACACAATTTCTTTCATTCTCAAATTTTTCATTATCTTTCTACCTCCTTTCTCTCTCTAAACACCTCTCAAAAATAAAACTCAAAAAAATTCCTAGCCTTCCCTTCCCACCACCGAGCCCCACCGGTCCCACCACCGGCCCCGCCACCGCCGCTCCTCCACTGCCACACCCACGACCCCCTTTCTCACCCCACAACCTGTCGCCGCCACCTTCCACCCCACCGAACACCACCTCCTCTTCCCTACACCGCCACCGCCACCGCCACCTTCACTGCCGCCCCACCGTCCTCCTCCTCCCTGCCTTTCTCCTTCCGCGTGCCACCATCACCAGCCACCCGTCGTCAGCCTTCCTTCTCCTCCCCTCCTCCTTCCGGCCCCTGCCATCTCCTCTCTTTTTTTCTTTTTTTTTTTCTTTTTTTCTTTTCAGATTTGATTTCATCTCATAATCTGATGTTTTTTTTTTATTGTTTTTCTTGTTTTTTTTTTATTTTGTTGGTGGTTGGTTTTTTTTCAGATCTATAATTACATTATTATGGATTAAAGTTACTTTGTTATGGATTGGAGTTACACTTGTTAGATTTAAAAAATAACAACCACCAATATTTTAATTTTCATTTTTCATTTTCAGATTTTTTATATTTTTATTTTAGATGTCATTTTTTTATATACTTTTTTTTCCTAGATGTACTATTTTTTTTTTCAGATTCACTTTTTTTTATATATCTCGTTTTTTTTTTTAATTTCTAATGTTTTCATATTCACTTTTCAGATGTACTATTTTTTTTATATATGTACTATTTTTTTTTACTAGATGTACTATTTTTTTTTTCAGATTCACTTTTTTTTATATATCTCGTTTTTTATTTACTAGTATGGGCTAAAGTTTCACTAGTATGTCCTAAAGTTTCACTAGTATGTCCTAAAGTTTCACTAGTATGTACTAAAGTTTCACTAGTATTTACTAAAGTTTCACTATTATGTACAAAAGTTTCACTATTATGTAGTAAAGTTTCACTAGTATGTACTAAAGTTTCACTAGTATGTACTAAAGTTTTACTAGTATTTACTAAAGTTTCACTATTATGTACTAAAGTTTCAGTATTATGTACTAAAGTTTCAGTATTATGTACTAAAGTTTCACTAGTATGGACTAAAGTTTCACAATTATGGACTAAAGTTGCACTGGACTAAAGTTAATCATTAAGGACTGAAGTTACTTAATTAATGACTATAGTTACATTAGTATGGACTGAAGTTACACTATAAAAGACTAAAGTTACCTAAACATGAGTTACACTATAATTGACTAAAGTTACACAGTTAATAAATGAAGTTTCACTAATAAAGTTTAAAGTTACAAAAATAATGGTTGAAGTTACACTCTTAATGACTAAAGTTAACCTCATAAAAAGGCAAAAATCACATAAACTTATCTTAAAGTTACATAAATTCAAATTTATATACTCGAAATCACATTTTATTTTGAAGTTACACAAATAATGGTTGAAGTTACAATTTTAATGACTAAAGTTACCCTCATAAAAAGGTAAAAATCACATAAACTTATCTTAAAGTTATATAAATTCAAATTTATATACTCGAAATCACATTTTATTTTGAAGTTACACAAATAATGGTTGAAGTTACACTCTTAATGACTAAAGTTACCCTCATAAAAAGGTAAAAATCACATAAACTTATATTAAAGTTACATAAATTCAAATTTATATACTCTAAATCACATTTTAGCTTAAAGTTACACAAATAATGGTTGAAGTTACACTTTTAATGACTAAAGTTACATCATTATGTACTCGTAATGTAGGTGAAAGTCATTAAAACCCACTCATTTGGTTCTAATCTTGTCCCTTCATTTTGTTCTAATCTTGTCCATTCATTTTTCTTTTAATCTTAGCCTTCCATCTTGTTCTAATCTTGTCCCTCCATCTCTTTCATCCAAAGGGCAAGATGAGGACTCATGGACTCAATTTTGAAGGTGGACTCATTATAACTTGACTATATATATATATATATATATATATATATATATATATATATATATATATATATATATATATTCACCTACTTCCCCACATGTTGTCACAATGTACATAAATGACAACACAACATAACATTCACAAATGCCCGAAAAATATAGATAAGTCACACGAGTGTTTATAGAGAAGCATACGAGACTTTCGCACATATTAATTATTTAATTCTCTAAAAACTCATATTGGAGGGCAACAACACACTCACTTTATCTTGTCAAGAATTTAAAAGGTAGAAGTAATTGAACCCCCACAGTTGTACCCACTTAGAGAGGTGTCAAATTTATCTCATACCGAAAAACAAGAAAATAACTCAAGTTGTTTCGTAGTCTCATACAATTATTCATTTCTCGACATATTTCAATTTCCGTTACATATCACTCTGTGCAACAACAAACAATATATATATAAATATAACACAAGTGCCTTTTAGCTGAAGCTATCATTATGACTAGCAAAATGACAAAACTAATCAAATAGATTAAGCAGGGAAATCATTGCATTATTAAAAAAATTCTCAGCCAACCAAGCAGTTGTAAACATAACACATTATTAAACTTTTTTTTTATTTGGCCAATTTTAGGTAATTGTATTTAAGTTTATCTGTCGCCAACATTTCCCTTCAACAATTCGAGTACTCAAACCCCATAGATTCAAACAAAGTCAAGCGAGCATTGACAAAGTTATTTTTCACTTTAAAGTTTTACTAGATATTTGATTAAATAATAAAAACAAATAATGGTTTCTTAAAAATCTCAAAATTGATATGATATACCGCATTTGGTGAGTCGCCAAAATTAAACATTCAAAATAATGCCAGACCCAAGTTTCCATGCATAACAATTTCTCACACGTAAATAACAAACTATAAGTACAGAAGCTAAAAATGGGAATTAGGGCCTAGGATCATGTGCGTAAGACAACAAATTTTCTTTTCTATTCATAATGTAAAGCTGCATGTGTAGCAATATAATCAACATATGACTAATAGAAAAATCTAGACGTTTTATTTTCTTCTTCTCATTTGACCATTATTATTGTTCAAGCAACATCCTAACTATAGGCTAAAAGAAGCAAAATAGAATATCACGATTCAAAAGAAGAAAAAAGGACAGTTTATGAAACTAATTTCGACTTTAAATTGTTAGACGTAAAAGTATATCTTTTATCAATAGGATGTCAACATGTTTCATCAACGGCTAAACCAAATATAGAGAATAGTATAACGGTAAATATACGATTGTAAATATTATAAGTAGATATAAATAGAGAGAGGAGATGATTTATTTAGATGAGAGAAGAGGTTGTGGGCCTGTGGCGTGACAATGTCAATGTCCTAAAGTCGAAATTGCCCCGTCCCCTACACACGGCCTCAATGACAATTGAATCGACCCCCAGGATTACACAATCCTCGTGCCTTCGGTGTAGACAAAGACACAACATGAATACAACGTAACCAAGAACATTGCCAAATAACCTCCACGAACGGGTTTACAGAGAGAATTATTTAGAGAGAGGAAAGTAGTGATTTTTGTTGTATAATTTGGAGTTGTAAAATGTAGATTTATATAGTGATGAATTGACATTGTAAATTATAAACATTGTAAATGATGACCATGGGAAACCACACAATCAACTTGGAAACCACATTAGTCAATCATGGAAAATGCATATTCAACTTAGAAATATGCTCCAAATAAATGTGGGACAATTTACAATATTTGCTTCTTTTGAACCATCAAATTTAACATAGAATTTGTGTCAAATTATACAAATGAGCTTGGGCCAGTCTCCTTATGCTGAAACGGACATGAGCTCGCTCTATCCAAGATAGTAAAACATAGCTACTGCAAGGGCAAGAAACCATGTTCATAAATGGCTATTTCAAAGGCTCTCATCCATTCGCCTTTAGCAGAGCTTTTGCGATCATAAGATGCTATTTCACTGATGTTGAGCTTCATTGCTGCTCTAACAACCTCTTCTCCAACTGCTTTTGCAACTTTCTGAAAGAATTACAACAACTCATGTTACTCTTATATAGTTGCGCAAGTATCTGATGAAACATGTGTCGGAATAAGATGATATTTCACTGATGTTTATTGAGGATTTTTGCGAGTGCTTACCGCTGTACTCATATCGGTATCAGTCCGGAGATATTTCTGCAGAGTGCTTCCGTAAAACAAACACTTCTTATTCTCATCATCAACTAACATTGCGTACAACTGTTTATCTGAACAGAATACTGAAAGTCTTGGCTTTGTTGGAGTACCATTATACTGAGCGAGGTTATAAATGTTACTTATGTGTTAAAAGTGAAATCCGCATATCAAACATTTACCAGATAGGAATGTATGTACCTTTTTCCGTAATCTTCTGTTTCGTATTTTTGGACTTTCAGTCCGAGTATTCGCTCTCTTTCTCATCTTCGCTTTAACTACCAATGGCCTCCAAGAAAGATCTACAAACAAATGAAATCAAGAAGCCATAGATATCACGGAACTCCGATTGCTGAAGCGGCCATAACACCAACAGACTTGTATAACAGACATAAACAGCTTCCATAAGGCTATTATTAGGTCAGACTTACTTATACTTGGTGACGGAAACAAACGAACGTTGAATGGCGTCAAAGAAGTCGTATTGAATGAACAAATGTTGACACTTTGTATTGGACTAACATTCAAAAGAGCCATTAATGTGAAACCTGTACCCAAAACAAACCCCTATGAAACCCCAAAACTATAAAAGACACACCGATTAAACTAAACAGAATGCAAGCATTCATATCATAGGAAATTGCACAAACAGGTGGTGTGCACAGCATAAAAGCATCAAACCAATTGACAAAAAAATGGCGTAATAATCATCATGTTAGATTATTTCATTATAGGATTAAATGATGGAGTTTGTGTTTCTACTCCATTGAAAGGCAGGTCAAGAGCTTAATTTGATAATTAAATTGCAATACGCATACCTTCAGCTCAGCTTTTTTCCACAATATTTTTTTTTTGGCAGAGAATGTTTCCACAATATTAATGCAGGATATAAGTATATAACAACAATTTTGGACTTAGTTGTTGTTTCTAGTTGCTTTATTTGAATATTTGATTATAATTATAATCTACCCACAAAAGAGCTCTCAACGGCTTAACGGCTTAATAGATACTCCCTTCATCCCATGTTCCAACTTTTATTGTTGCCTTTCCCTTCCTTTGTTGTATTTTTTTTTTGTAGTAAATAAAACTATAATACAATTACAAACTAGTAATTACAAAGACTATAAAACTGAAATGAAAAACGAAAACTATAAGACGGTATTATAACCCAATCGAATCACGCAAGAATGCGTTTTCCTTAAAGTATTTCGACCCTACAAGCCTTTGGGTATCACGAAATTCCTTGAGGATAAGATGATTACAACTTTGTCTTAAGGCAAGAACAAAAATCAAATAACAATGGAGTTTTACTTTTGTTTTGTTTTGACAAAATCTGAAAAATGAAAGTGAATTCTTGAATGTTCTTTCATTCAATCCTTCTCCTATTTATAATAATTTAAGTGAAGAGATACATAATATAATACATATATTATTTAATGGATAATGTATGGGAAAACACCAAACAATTACCGTCGTTTGTTTTCATTTGAAACCCAAACAACACAAAGCAAAAGCGCGCGGAAAACAGAACAAACAACCTAGAAAACAGAGACCCCGATCGGGGTTGGAGGCCCCGATCGGGGTTTGGTGTATCTTGGTATATTTGATTAAACAGAGACTTTCCAGACCCCATATCCTATCGGGCAAACACTAAGTAATCCACTTAGTAAAATCGAGTATATAACTCAACACCAATAACTGTGACATCCCTCGCGAATGCGGAAATATAAAACAAACAAGTATGTGAATTATATAGCGGAAATACGGTATTTTAAAAACCTTTATACATGCAAGATAGAAAAATACGAGGAGTGTCAAAATATTACAAACTAAATAAAAATACTACAAGAGACGTAGTCTCTCAAAGTGTTAACAAAAGACAAAGTAATTAGCAACTAGCTAAACAACGTCTAGAGGTGTTTCATCCAGGGACAACGCCCGCTAGCTCACACCTGAACCCAAAATATCATAGCAAAAAGCCATCCAAATCAAGCAACCTGTTCATCCATGAAAAACATGAACGCCACAGTCAGTGGGGAGTAACTCCGGGTTCTCCCAGCCATAT
>JAIUZE010075198.1:0-29944 GCA_022085475.1 Heliosperma pusillum
TAACATGTGAGAAATAATAATATTATGAAAACCTTTTAATTAAATAATTTACTTATTAAAATTTCCCACTTGCTAAATATTACAAAACACGATATAATAATAACACTAAACTCAAAAACCGTCACAAGTCCAAAGGGCTCACGGATCATGGTGTAACAACCCGAAAAATACCCGATTTTTCTAGTAAAAATATTTACTAACACTTTTCAGTAGAACTTAAGTTTTTAAAATAGGAATTTTTGTTCGGAGTCTTATTTTGAAATTCCGCGTTCGTATTTGGAATTTCTGAGAGATTTCATGAAAAGAACGTTTTTAGTCATCTTTGACTTTTCTTGACTTTTAAGTCGTCTTTGACTTTCTTTGACTTTTTAAAAGTCGTCATCGACTTTTCTTGACTTTTAAGTCGTCATAAACTTTTTCTTGACTTTTAAGTCATCTTCGACTTTTCTCGACTTTTCAGTCAACTTTTACTTCCGTTGACTTTTTCCCGACTCGCCTCATAAGTTTGAAGACCGAAATTTTATTTAAAAAAATAATATTTTTGATTTATTTTTATTTAGATTTATTAAGATTTATCATAATTTAATATAATTATTTTGAATTTATTCGGAATTTAAAGAATAACGTTTACGGTTTTTAACCAAACGTCATTTAACTATTCCCGACGCATCATAATGCGCGCAACAAAATCGAAACTCGACTTTGGCATGAGTCACGCGCCCATGTCATCGTTTTCCACTCACATGAGATAGTTTAATTCTTTTGATTAAACTAAAAAGAATATCTTAGATATTTTCAACTTTATCGATCAGTTAACGAAAATTACGCAAATCGAGCAAAAACAGACCCGATGCTCACCATACCACACGGCTCAAAAGTCCTCTAATAGCTCTTGATATTTTCATTTCTTTTGATACAATAATCATAATCTCTAGATATTTGTGTAATTAACTTTATCGTTAATTATATTCAATCGTTTACCGTAAAATAATTATTAAACGCGAGTCAATTACGTAACAACAATTTCAAAACCCGACATCCTCATTGG
This sequence comes from Heliosperma pusillum, assembly GCA_022085475.1. Lineage (NCBI taxonomy): Eukaryota > Viridiplantae > Streptophyta > Magnoliopsida > Caryophyllales > Caryophyllaceae > Heliosperma > Heliosperma pusillum. The sequence continues at coordinate 1,049 of JAIUZE010075198.1, forward strand.
CCTATATTTACACGGCTCCAACCACCATCACTACTCAAAAACAACTTTTCATTTTTCAACAAATCAAATAAAGATCAAAATATCACTTTCTTTAATCGTTCTTCATTTGTTCTTCGTGTTCTTCAATTGTTCATCATCGTTCTTGAGCAAAACCTTCATAAAATCTTCATTTCTTAATTAAATCCGTCCTAACTTATATTTCTAGACTCTCCTCTTCGCTCCCCATCTTCACGTACGGTTTATTTTCAATTCCGTCACAATCGTTTTCAACACTTTAATTATGGAAATTTATATTTAAGTTCTAATAATGTTTTCCTTGTTATTTCTTATAGGAGAATTTTGAAGACGAGTTTGGAGACTCGTATATTTTGGGTGAAGATTAGTAGGAGGGTTTCTTATTATATACTTATTATTATTATTTTGGTGCTAAGTGATTTTGGCTAGCTAAGGTAACAATTCCGATTTACTCGACGAATTAATGTCACATAGCTTTTAGTTTTGGTTCATGTTATGATTTTTATGGTTGTAGTTAGTAACATAGCTTTAGCCTTTAGCTTTTTTTAGTTTTTGTTCATATTATGGTTATTTATGATTTTAGTAGTAACATGAGATGAAATGATTTTGTTTATGTTGTATGGAATTTTTATGTTGTATTATTGTTCTTGATGATTTTTAAGGTGTAGGAAATTTTTATGTTGATTTATTGTTCTTGATGAATTTTTATGGTTTTTCATAAGTTATGATTTTTATGTTGTTTATGAAATTTTAACAAGTTTAGTGTTCTTGAAGAATTTTGATGATTTTTAATAAGTTATGATTTTTATGTTGTTTAGGAAATTTTAACAAGTTTAGTGTTCTTGAAGAATTTTGATGATTTTGAATAAGTTATGATTTTTAAGTGGTTTAGGAAATTTTAATATGTTTAGTGTTCTTGGTGAATTTGGATGATTTCTTCATGATGATGATTGTTGTATGTTGGATGGTTAAATTGGTTGTTAAAATGGTGGTTTGATTAATTAAAACATGTATGAAACAAGTGGGGGTGAAAGGTGGTGGTGGCCGGAAATAAGGCTGAGAACCGGACCCAAACCAGGCCGGTTCAGGCCGGTCCAGGCCCGGTCCAGGCCGGTCTGGGTTGGACCTTGGTGGGTCCGGGTTTTGGTCTTTGGGTTGTGTCGATGTTTGATTGTTTAATTGTTGTTTTGACGGGTTTTAATTATGTTAAAGCATGCGGGAAATATTAAGAAAACGGGTTAAGTAAAAGTTGTAAAATCTGCCATTTTAGCCAAAACAGGCCGTGGGGCCCATCCAGGCCCATGTGGGGTCCGGCCCAACTCAGCCCGTGGGTCCCACTTTGGGACTTGTGACGGGTTTTGAGTTATCGTCATTTTTATCGTGTTTTGTAATATTTAGCAAGTGGGAAATGTTAATAAGTAAAATATTTAATTAAAAAGGTTTTTCATAAATTATTATTTCTCACATGTTAGAAATTATAAGACTGGGTCGTAGTTTAATTTGTTATCATTTAAGTCAAGCGGGTTTTTGGGTATAATATGATAATTCACGTGTTAGAAGTAGTAATAAAATAACATGTAATGAATATGTTGATGTTATGTCTATGTGATAAAGACTCTGCTTCTAGCCGGTTTGATCCAACGGGTTTGGTCAAACTAAGATCTAGTCAGCCCCGATTTGACTGATGACCCGTCGCGGGACCCGGGTCGGGGATTTGTCTTCAAGTCAGGTTGTATTTAATTCATGAATTAGCCTTAGTAGATATGAGGCGATATGTTAAGTGATTATTATGGATATGCAATTAGTCACATGATAGGACTTTTTCTGTGACTGTTTTATTATATGGTTGGTGTCGTGTTGACTAAGTACCCATAGAGAATTACGAGTATATGGCGTCTTGACCATTATAATTCTAAATGAGTATCTTGGACCATGACATTGATAGGCCCGTACTATCTTTAACGAGTATATGTTCGCCGCTTGATAGCTTTTGTGTCCCGGGCCTGGGGGGCTTATCCCCAAGTCGGGGCATGGCATCCTACGAGTTCCGCTTTGGGAAGGGAGCCAGCTTAAGTACTAGCCATCTCTGCTTAGGGGGTCGCCTAGCAGAGTTTCTTGTGTACGGTTATGTCATGAGACGGGGAATGGAATAGTTGTTGTCGCTTAGTCTTGATCAGTCTAGGGAATAGTGATGTTTTCCTACCTTGTGGTATAGAATCGAGTTAAGAAGTTTCTATTGACTGTCCTAAGAACTAGCCTGTTTGTAGAAGTATTGGTCTTTCATGTTTGTATGATTCTATGAATCTTAGAAGGTGAGATGCAAGCCGGCTAAGGTTGATAGAGTTTGGATTACCGGTTGTTAACTGATTCACATGATTACTTGTTGATTAGGGTTTGAGTGTATCAGGCCATGTTACATGGTAACCGCTGAGCCAGCATACCAGCTTCCCTACCTCGTGTTATAGTTTATTATCGGATTCACATGATAGCTTTCATATGCTAGGTTATATGTTAGTTAATTGTTTCATAACATGAAAAGCATATCATATATGTTAAGGTTTTGTATTTTCCATGTACATTGCTTTTATGTATTCATGTTTAATTAAACTCGACATTTCGTGGCTGGGAGAACTCGGAGTTACTCCCCACTGACTGTGGCTTCCGTGTTTAGATTTAATGCGGTTGGCAGGTTTGTGATGCATACATTGGGTACATTGACGAGCTAGCGAGCGAAGTATTTACCTTGGACCTATATTCGGTTCTTAGATTGTATATTATTATATACTCTTTTTAATTCCGTATTTATACGGGAGATATGTCTCCCGTCTTGTATATTTCTTTTGTATAATATTATTTCCGTTTTGTAATGAACCTTTTTATTTATGACACCTTCGTTATGTAATTTTCATCTTTATGAGTTAAATTTTTTTTTTTTCTTTCCCGCAAATTTGAGGGTGTCACAATTTATTTCTCCTTTATTCCTACTCGATAATTTGTTATTTCTCGTCATTGGATCGCATCAACCCGGTGTGAAAACCGGGCTCTGGTATTAAATGTCACAGTTCGGTACTTGGAGCCGAAACGTGGAGCGCACCCTTGTCTAATCTCGGGACAAGAATGCAAGCTTGAGCTTCAAGCACTAGTGAGGGATTGCCTAATAGAGCTTTATTAGCATAGTCTATTTATGTGCTTCGGGATTCATCCTAGTCTCGATCATCAACGGTCAACATACACAAGTTGGTTTATAAGAATGAAGGCAACAATTTGTATGAATGCACACAACGAGTAAATTATAAACCTTTTGGTGGGCAAAAGATTGATTAAGTAGTATCTCCCATGATGACATATTTGATAGTAGAAGTCTTGTTGTAGGAATCTTTGAAATTGCAGAATAACTATACATTTTCTAAATGCCTAAAAACGAATCTGTAATAAATAAAAAAAGCTAACTCCAAGATTCAACAAACGAAAAGTAATCGTGGAGTACTACTAGAGAAATTACATAAACGACTATACAAAAATACATAAATGCAATTTAAAGAGTTGAAGTGAACGGATCACCCGTGCAGATGTTGCGGGTTTTTTCGGGTCTTTATACCCTCATACCACCATTGTTTCCCCCAAGAACCAAGCCTATGTCACCCTTACAATTTCTTCGACTCCTGCCAATAACACCCCTCTTTCCACGCCCTCCACGCCTACCAGACCCCCACCCTCAACTTCTACCACTCGAACCATCATCACCCGTCTTCGCAAGGACATAAACAAACCTAACCCAAAATACGCTCAACTTGTTACCCTTTAATCCACTCAATAGATATGTCAAACATGTCGTGCGTGTCGGGTCTCTGGTCGGGTCATAATACGGGTCAGGTCTCGGTTGGGTCAATACGAGCCAGGTTCAATACGAGTTGGGTCGCATAGGTTAAGGTCAAAATACGGGTCAAAAATTTGTTTCCATCGCTTTTTTTCACCTTTTTTTTAAATCGGAAAATTATTTCATAAAATTTAAGGCATATTTAATTTAATATTTTAATCATATTAAATGGTTACATTAATTACATTGTGACTTGATAAAAAAATGTTTTGTCAAGCGAACCACGTAAAAACCATTTTTCAATAGAAACTTTGAGAGCCTATCATATCAGCTCTCGTTGCCTTTTTTTAACCAAAAAGTGCTTTATGAAGTTTGAAAACGTGGTCAGGAGATTTATTGTTTAAATAGCCGGGTAGTTGTTCTACAAAAACTTCTTGATCAAGATAACCATTTAGAAAAGCGGTTTTTACATCTATTTGATAGAGTTTTATGCCATTATGAGATGCCAAATCTATGAGCATTCATATGGCTTCAAGACTAGCTACTGGTTCAAAGGTTTCATCATGATAAATTCCTTATTGTTGGTTAAAACCTTGCCCCACTAGTATAGCTTTTTTTACTTACTATTTGTCTGGAATTATCAAGCTTGTTGCAAAAGATCCATCTAGTAGCAATTACACTACGTTGAGAAGGCCTAGAGACAAGATGTCACACCTTGTTCCCTCGAATTGGTTTAGTTCTTCTTATATAGCTGTCATCCAGCATGCATTATTGAGTGCAGCTGTGACATTGGCAGTTTGAAGTGAGGAACATGTTTTAAATCCATAGTTTAGATCACTGGTTTGATTTGAGAAAGAGTGAGAACTTTAGTGTTTTCATTTTTTTGGGAAGAGTGTTTGAGGCTTTGTATAGTTCTGGCGTCATAGTAGATGTCATTGTTGCATCAGGATTGTTTGGTGATGGTGATTGTCGATTGATTTTTGTTTGAGTGGTTGCTCACTTGCATCCTCATTCCCCTTGGATGAGCTATCATCATTTTGAGATGAGGAGGATTAGTTCCCACTGAATTTTGGCCAGGTTCATCATGCAATAGTGGCTCCGATTGTTGCTCTGCCTCATTATCTATTTGATCCTTATTGTGGCGGATAATCCCAATCTTGAATTCATTATCCTCTTCTTCGTCATCAACCTCTTTTTTTTAAGGCAAAGACACTAGATTCGTCAAATATTACATGAACGTCTGCTTCCATTTTCATGGTTCTTTTGTTATAGACTTTGAAAGCTTTACTATGATCGGAGTATCCCACATAACAGCTTCATCACTACGAGCATTGAACTTACTGAGATTATCTTTCCCATTATTGTGAACATATCATTTGCTACCAAAACATTTCAAGTGGGAAATATTCTGTTTCCTACCTTGTAATAACTCATAAAGTGTTTTGTTTTGGACCTTTATAATAATGACACGACTGTAGACATAACAAGATGTGTTAACGGCTTCGGCCCAAAAATTCCTTGGTACCCTAGAGCTTATGCATGGTCCTAGCCATATTTTCAAGAGTTTGATTCATACGATCAACAACTCTGTTTTGTTGGGGGGTTTTAGAAGCCGGAAAATTATGACTAACACCATACTTATTGCAAAAGGCCTCAAATGATGAATTTTCGATTACAGTTCCATGGTGGATATCAATGAGACAAGTTTCAAGTCAAATTTATTTTGAACCTTTTTCAACCAAATAAGAAATTCATCAAATGCTTTATCCTTGAAGCTTAAGAAAATTAAACAAACATATTTTGAGTAATTATCCACAATGACACAAACAAAGTGACATCCTCCTGACAAGTGAATATTGTATGATTTTAATCCCCAATTTAGCTCGGTTTTGTATGTCATTTGTGCTTTGTTAAGCCATTTTGTGAGCTAATATCGTCTTCTAGGCGAATTCCATGTTTTAACCTGTTTTGTAGGGAAAGTGACGTTTCTACGCCATTTTTCTATATTTCCGAGCATTTGCCTAGAACCCGACGATTTGAGAAGCGAGCTTGACCAAGTCAAAGGCACTCCAAGAAGGTTCACTAATTCAAAAGAAAGAAGAAGCAAAGACGATTTCGCAGTTGTCAGAAGATCGATCAGTTAGGCGAAGAAATCATCATTTTACATCAAACCCTATCAACAAACCCGACTCAAAAGGTCAATGGGGTCAATGAAAGTCAAGTTATTCACCAAGGGAGATGAAACAAAGTCAAAGAGTGAAGAACACCACATACCCGATCGGGTAAGTGGTAAACCCGATCGGGTATGTCTCCTGATCCGAGCAAATGCTTCGACTTCCTCCTTTTTGTCCTATGTGATGAATGCATGACCCCTTCCCCACGAAACCTAGCCTATATAAGGAGTGTTTCAGCACACACCTCTACACACTTCTCTCTTTACATAACCCTAGATTAGTCTTAGAAACCCTAGCCTCCATTTTCCCTTAAAAATCGTCTTTTACATTTCTCCTTTTATGTTTAGATCTCCATCTTCTCTTATGCCTATTTTTCTAGTTTAGAAATAATAAAAACTTCTGGTTCTTAGTTCTTTTATATTATTCAAGTATTGTAATACATGGATCGTCAAAGATATGCAAGGAAATTTTTATTTGGATATTTATATTTCATCATTATCGCTATTTGATCGTTGACAGGGTTGTCGCATACCCTAATCAAAGATAAATAACCCAAACTAGGCTAACAACAAATTAATGTAATTAGGGAAGTAAGGGTCGATCTCGGGGAGACGGGAGATACTGTGAATAGTTATGGTTAGAACTGTACCCTTGTACGATTGGCAAATGTTTGTCACTAATTAATAAATGCTATAATAAAAATGATAACAATACAATAAAGAAAAGGATCTAGGGATCGGGTTCACATGCTAATCAATTTAAAAGCAAAGTTGATTACTGGGTTTAGAAAAATCATAGTTGTCCAAGTCTTTAAATGGTATATTCCTTTCGGATTCATACCGACTTTTTAACGGGTCCTAACGTCTTTTCAGCCTTGCTAGGTCATTAAACTATTCTTGCCAGTCCTTTAATTTTTCATCTCGACTCTCGCCCTTGAGACGGAAATTGACAAGTACAAACAATTGTTTATGGCCATTAAACAAAGTCTATCACGAGATTCAAGCAAGAAATAGAGACAACAAAGAACGATTCTACCGGAATCAATTTATACTTATAAATTAATTAGACATGTTAACCCTTCCCCTTGAACAAAGATTACTTATGCATCATTAACAATGAAAAGGAAAACTAAGATTATAAAACTAAGAATGATAAACATGATGAAGGAAATACTAAACGAAAATGAAACTATAATGTAAAAACAAGAACAAGGATTACCGGAAAGGATGAGCAAAGATTGAAATGGAATTGGAACTTGAATAGGAAAATGCAAACCCGGAAACTAGAATTCCAATTACAAGTAGAACAACTACAATTGAAGGAAACTTAGAACTAAACTAAACTAGAGAAAACTAAACTAAACTAAACTAAGAAAGATGAGAGAAAGAAGAAAAACTAAACTAAAGAGAGAAGTGTTTTTGTACATGTTATTTGTGTGTGATGCATAGGCTATTTATAGGGTTGAGAGGCGCCAAATGCGTCCGGATCATACCTAGACAACCTAATAAAGTCACTCCATAAGGCTTGGAGAAGAAGGAGCCAAGAAGAGTTCAATCAGCAACATACCCGCTCGGGTTTTGATCCCGCGATCGTTGGTTTGTCTTTCAGAACTTGACTTCGTTTGATCTTCCCTTGTACGTGACTTTATCTACCTTGACTCCATTGACTTTAGATTCGAACGGGACGTAACTTAACAACACCTCTGGGCCTCATTTCCCTCCCCTCTTTGAGCTGATTCTGTCCCCAAGGGTTAAGGGTCGAGCAGAGGTGTGACTCCTTTCGTCGACGAATAGCAAAACCGTCGGCAACTTGTGCATTGAGCTCGGAATGACTTGAAACTTGTCCTTTGACTCGGAACCTCTAATCTTTATAGCATGCTCATCTAACCTCACGTAACGTCCTTCTTAGCTTCTCCGCTTCTCCTTGCTTGCTCATATTTCCTTCAAATGACGGGAGGATTTTGAAGTATAAACGACTCAATTCTACAAATGACATTAAGCACGAGCAAATACTGCAAAGGAGAGTAGCTCGATAAACCATTCTTCTTAAATGGATAAACCATATCAAATCGAGCTAAAAGAAGGGCTAAATCATAACACATTAACACTTATCATTCGTCCATTAGGTATTTCTGTTTTATCTTTTGTTTAAGTTCTTTATGTTTTTTATTTGATCATTGTTTTCTTTACATGTTGTCTTAGATTCAATTTAAATACCGTGGTAATCATTTTATTTCATTAGATCGTTGATTTAGAATTGTTATTATCATCTTATAATATCAAAAATCAATAAACATGTCTAGCCTAGTTTTAATTGTTAAAATCAATCTAGATCTAAATACTATTATGATTGAGTATTCACCTTTCTAGGGTGTAGGGTAGCCATGTTAGGTTAATTAAAAGATGAATATTGGATAAAGAAATTGTGCCTTTAAAACGTTGTGTCTATGCATGTTTGGATTGTAATGATGGTTGACGATTTCTGGCCAAAATCATTGACTAAAATGGAATTCTTTTCCAAGGTAGAAATACGTGAATTGAATAGACAAAGCATGACATGGTAGATCAGACCTAGTAAATCGCCTAAAAGCCTGCTAGACCATCTGGTCTATGATTGTAATGAACAGAACATTCTTACGAACTCACAATGAATTATTTGCATTATTCCAAATCCAATTTCATCAATATGTTAACCTACATGTGTGAACCTACTTCCCTAGATTCTTTCTATCATTGTTAAATCATTATCCATTTCATTGCTTTTATTTTGCTTTGTTTTTATTTTGTTTATGCTTTTTATTAATTTAGAATCCAAAACCCCAAAACCCAGATACTCGTTAGATAAGACCCAATTGCAAGACATTTCACATTCTATAGGAAACACCATCTCCCTGATGATCGACCCCTACTTCCCTAATTACATTAATTTGTTATTAGCCTAGTCTGGGTAATTTCTTTGACGCAGGGCTTGCGAAATCTGGCCCGATCACCTCCTCTTCTTACTAATGCTCATTCCGCTCCACAGAAACCATATGAATAGTCAAGAGGACGAGAAGTGCTAACAACATTTGTATTAAAAAGAGCATTTTCCGTGTTTCCATTTGCACACCATCTGCCAAGGAGTTGAGTCGAATTTTTTGTTAGGATCCCCCATTCTTACTAATCAACTTTTCTTGAGAGTACTTAAATGTTCTAATAATTAATCAAGACCTAAATCTCGTATGTCAATAACCAAGGTCATTCTTTTGGACACTCATGCAAGAAAGAGTTTGACCGGACAAAGAATGTAGATTAGTCATACAGACATCTTTAACACGTTTCCTTCAAGTATAAGTCATTAAGTTTTTCCATCAAGAATTATACATTTACGAGCATGAAATTCAACGATGTTACCACGATCACAGAGTTGTGAGATGCTTAAGACATTGTTTTTCAAACCTTTGATAAACAACACTTTTTCGACACATAATGACTTTGACTTACCAAATTTTTCAATTCCAATAATTTCACCTCTTTTGTTGTCACTAAAAGTCACCATGCCACCATTATAGGATTCTAGCGAGATGAATTGGGTTTCATTTCCAGTTATGTGACAAGAGCATCCGATATCTAAGTATCAATTGTTGATGCCCTTCACTAATACCTATAAGAGATCAAACGTTTAGTTTAAGAACTCAAATAGTTTTTGGCCCCTTTTTTAGACATGCTTGCTTTACCGAGTCTTTCTTGATCCAAACTTGTTTAGCTAGCTACTTTAGCGTTTTTTTCGAGGTCAAGAACTCTCTTACCATAACCATTAAACACATGACCTGTCTTACCACAATGGTTACAAATGATATACTCAGGAAGGCCATCATATTTTCTCTTTCGAAAATAAGTTTGCTTGGGTCTTGGTTTCGAATGTAACAGTGAGTGTTACTGTTGTGCTTGAAAGCAAGTCCAGCAATTTTCTCACGTTTTTCGTATTCTGGTGATTGTTTTCAAAGAAATTCCAAAACGTTATGGCTGCCTTCCCACTCAGATAAAACACTTTAGCCTTAGCTAATTCCTTTTGTAAGATTTCAATTTGCGCAAGAAGGTCATCGTTTGATTTTTGCGCATGTCCTAAGGCACTTTCCACGTGACTTGACACATCATTCATCATTTCTGCAATTTGCACGAGATGTTCTTTTTTAATTTCACATGTTGTTAGATCAGTTAAAAATTGGTATTGTTCTGTGGTTAATATGGATACATGTTTGGTGAGAAACTCGATCTCTTTGTTATACTCAGATGACACAATAACCATATCTGTGACATGTAAGCAGTTTAGCCTTTTTACTCAAGATCATATTTTTTGTTTTGAGTTTTTTTATTTCATTCTCGAGACAAGATGATGAACCAGCTTGTTCAGCTTTATTTAGAAATTCTTTTAAATTGATATTTTCCTTAGCTATGTTCTATATTCAGTTTGCATAGCATCCTGCTTATTGTTTTGGACACGTCACTTATAAATGAATTGGTCTAAAAGAAGACAAACTTTGTCTTTGGATAAGGATAGAACTTTTTTCTTGAAAACATTTACCTCATTGTCAGAATCAACATCAGAGTCAACTGAGTGATCCATAAGAGGTTTCTTCCTTCTTTGATGACTTAGAAAAATCGTTATTAAGGTGAGAGGAAAGACACAACTTGGCATCTAATCCTCCCTCAGAAACATCGTCCTCCTCGAAATTAGACATGCCGCAAATAGCCGACATTACTTTGCTTTTGTATTTGCTTTTGGCAAAATCACGTTTTTCTTTAGACTTAATGTCATCCCACTTTGGGCATTCTTTGATTTGGTGACCCTTGTCACCGCATTTAAAGCAACCAATAGTGGAATTGAATTTTTTCTTAGGAAAACATATGTTGCTAGTATTATTGCTAAACCTCTTAGAGTTACGACCATTGATCATTCCAACAATGTTTTTATCAGTGATTTAAAACTCGTCATCTCCATCCTCCTCGTTGCTTGAGAAAGCATTGAGAGCGAGCCCTTTCCCTTTGAAGTTTTCATTAGACCGCTTCATGAGGGTTAGCTCACAAGCCATAAGTGAGTCCATTAGTTCATCAAGGGTGAGAGTAGATAAGTCTTTAGCTTTCTCAATAGACGTAACCTTTGGTTGCCATTTTTAAGCTCAGAAAATTTTTGCGAACTAAATCCTCGGAATCTAAATTTCTTCCAAGACTCTTCAGGTCATTTATAATACTAGAAAAACGTGACAACAAGTTATGGATTGACTCGGATCTTGTCCTGTTTTAAATCCCATATTGTTGCATAAGAAGGTCAACACGATACTTTTTAACTTGAGATGTTCCCTCATAAGCAAGGCTTAGGGTATCCCAAATTTCTTTAGTCGTAGTACATCCGAAGATCTGTATATATCTTGTTCACCAATGCCATATTAAAGGATGGACATGACTTTAAAGTTTTTCTCGACCTTTCTATAATCAGCCTCGGCATACTTGTCCTTGATTTTTGGGGTACAAGTGTCATCGCCATTAGTTACCGTGATAGCAAGGGGACATTTTTTAATGATCAACCTACATTCATTGTCCGCACTTTTGATGTAGTGCTCCATGCGTTGTTTCCACAAGCATAGTTTTATACTTTAAAGATGGAATACTTGATGTGCTTTTAATCGTCCATAACTACAGGGTGAACTCTTTGGTATGAACCAATATCAAAAGCATGAGACTATGATACCAATTGAAGAGTTAAGCACGATTAACACCTAAGAGGGGGAAGGAGTCAACTACGTGTACCTTTAAAAATTTTAGCTTTAACTTGGATAAATGCAAGAAAGAACTTTGAAGTCAACACTTGAGAAACTTAATTGAATTTAAGTTCACAAGTGAGATCAACATGTCTGATCCACATTTTGTATGATAGTGACACAAACACTAGTATATAATAAATAGGAAATAAGCTAAGGAAGAGGAGCGTAAGTGTTTTTAAAATTGGTTGAACTTCTATTCTGAAACCTACGTCCAATGTTATTTTATTGCTTGTTTAGAAACTTACTCAATCAACTAAACCACTCACAATAAGAATAACATCCCAACCAATTATGGTTGCTCTCAAACTTGAAGCAGCTAAGCTTCAAGAGTTTAATTCTATCTCACATGTTTACAGAGTCTTTAGTCTCTCGAGCGTTGACTTAATGAACATAGAGAAAAATGGTTAAGACATAAAACATGAAACCCTAGAACATGTTCAGATGCCACGGTATAGCGAACTAATTCAAGGAGATTGCAACTTTAAGAGCGTTTAAAGACTTTAAAACATAAGACTTGTATTGCAAGACACTTGATCAAAAAAGACTTTAAATGCTCACTGATTTGTAAAGCCTTGCAAATAAATAAGAAGTGGTGAGATTATTTATAGAGGAAGAGGTGAATAAAGGAGGAGACCTAAATACACTTCTTCACTCTATTGTCCAAGAGACATATCAACAAAGATTATTTCAAAAATGCTTTAGAGAACACTCAGTCTTGTGCAAGGCTCAAGGCAGCCGTCCCCTTTTAAGAAGGCAATGAGTGTTCTCTACACTTTGATGAGAAACATAAATCTTACCATAAATGAAGATAGATGAGCCATTTCTGAAAGGTTTTTTTTTACAAGTTTTAGCTTTTAAACCAATCTAAGTATATAACCTCACTTTTTCTTCTTTATTTAAAATATAATATCCAATAAATCAAAGAGCCTTTAAGATTTTATTTTTTGTTAATATTTTCGAAATATTTATCCTTTTAGTTGAAATAGAATCCACAATGGCATGCATTGTGGTTTTCCTTATGTTATGACAAGCTAAAAAAAGTTATACAAACTAGCTTACAATATTTAATTAGTTAAACTAAGACTTTCTTAATTCTTGATCATCACCATTGGACATCTTTGACATAAAAATAGATAACTTCAAATCTTCAATTAATATCTTAAGAGGCACACAATTAAATTAGTCAAGGACTTGAAATCATCAACAAAGCATAGTCCTAACATCTAATTATGGCTGCAATTAAGGTCAAGCTAATGACCCATTAAATGAGTTTTAATAGTCATTATATTCCATTATTCTCCTCCTTGAAACATCTCATTTGGAGCATTGTAAAAGGACTTTTGCGAGAATCAAACAACAACATACAAACACGACAATATACAGTCACAACAAAGCCACCATCATTTTAGCACTTGGAACTTAGGATGCGAACTACCTCCAGCGACTCTAGTAGCCGTCGGTATTGGGTTTTGTATCGGTTTCGTGGATAGATTGCAGCACGTCGATCATTGTACCTACTCCGCTATTAAGGAACACATTTTCTTACAGAAGGAGAAACCCTTAGCTTATAAAGTGGTAAAGTTAAACTTAATTCTATTATATCCATGTAGGACACTCACATGTGGGTAAATTACATGTGTTCTTAACATCCCCCCCTCGTATGCGAGGCACATTTTAAATTAGACTAGGGTCAATTAGGCCTATATTCCAGCTATGAAAGCAAACTATGTTATTTTTCAACGGTTGCGAATAAGCCCAGTTTAATCCATCATACATAGGTATGTAGCCATGAGCTCTGATACAAAGTCAGGGATAAGAACTAAAAGCCGTCAATTGCCAAATTCATTATATTTAGAACACTTATTGTTGTTGCAGCAGCCAGTGGTTGGCCTATCTATTATTTGGATATCAATAATATCTTCCTCCTTGGGTTTCTAGAAGAAAAGGTGTACATGAAACCTCCGGAAGGCTATTCTACGACCAAGAAAGGGGAGGTATGCCATCTAAAAAGGTCACATTATGGTCTCAAACAATGCAAGCGTCTCGACAATAGAATACCGAGCTAACAAAAATCTTATTAAAGGTTTTATTCAATCTAGACAAGAATATTTTTTCTTAGAAGGAGTAATCCTGATAATGGGAGTTTTGTTTGGCTGTGGTATATCTTGATGACATATTACTTACGTGGGATAGTGAACAAGAGATCACTTACATCAAAGTTGTTTTGGACACTACCTTTTTAATTAGAAACCTTGGACCAATAAGATACTTTTTCGGTCTTTAGGTGGCTAAGTATGAAATAGGTATTCTATTAAATCAAAGGAAGTATATAAAAGAAATTTTGAAGAATGTTGGTATGCAAAAGTGTGTAGGTTCTAACATGTCAATGCAAAAGAGACTCAAGTTCACACATGATGAAGGAGAATTACTGAAAAGTTCAAATTAATACAGCGGTTAATTGGACGTTTTATGTACCTTAATCTTATTCGGCCAAATATTTCTTATCTCATACAACATCTCAGTGAGTTCATCTCAAAACCCTGATTCCATCACATGCAGGTTTTATTACATGTGTGGGAAATCGGTATTACCACAATACAATTATTATAGGATTATAACGAAATAGTAATAACTTGATTATACTAGTCATAAACGAAAACAAGAATAAGAGTATAGATTTAGAAATCAACCTCCGGTCCTAGCAATTGGCGTAAAGAACAGAGATATCAAGGTAGATATCCTCCTAATCGTTGCACCCAAGATGCTCCGAGAAATACCCTTTTCTTTTGCTAGAAAGTAAACCTCTTACACGATCTCACTGTTGAGAAGAAACTTTTTGTGTTTTGTCAAAAGTTACTGTTAACTTTTCTTTTGTGATGTGTGTTTGTTAGAGAGGCAGACAACCAGTCAATTAGGGTTAGGAAAAATCTGAATTTTTCTCTTCTAACTCCCTCCTAACTCACGGCTCAATAGGGCTTTTATATGAGGAGATTTGGTCTCCTCAAAATAACTACCCATTGACTAAAAACCGAGTGTATCTGGATACATTCGTTTTTGGTCATTTTAGCTTCCAATATAATGTAATATCTTATAATCGTCGTTTTACATGGACCGACATTATAATACATCATTAATTATAAATATCCGTATATTTATAATTTGCCAATTAATTATAACAGTTTATGTTTAATTAGCTTACATTATATATCCAATTTACGAATTACAGTTAATTCGTCTCAGCTAACCTTATTTAATCGTTATTAAATAATAGTCTCATCATCACATTGACTAACCTTTTAGTCAAATACACTGACTAACCTTTTAGTCATATAATAGGGCATCAATATGATTATTTTCTCAAATAATCACATCTCTCAAACACATCCTATAGTGTGACTTTAGGATCAGTTGATTCACCGACACTGTATGACAATAAAATGTCAAACTTATCTAGCAACCAAACCGTTATTGATAAACGTTAATCAACTGATTATTATACAAAGTATACCCTGTGAACCTACAGATGATTTATTTATGTTATTGCCCCACAACTGTATGGAGGACATGGCCCCCACAATCTCCCCACTTGTCGTACAAGTGTATGTTGCGATAACCGATTATCATATCCATAATAAATTTCTTCCACTCAATGTAAACCAATTTGCAAAGTCCGTTTTCACAAAGGTCGTAGTTTACAAGTGATCAGTATCAAGAGTGGTTTCCCCGACTAGAGAGTAACTTAACTGATAAACGAATCTATATTCGAGCATGGCCATGCATTTCAGTTACAGCTCCTCGAGTGGCCCTGAGAAATATCATATCCTGATAAAGGTTGGATATTCTCTTCAACTCGAATCTTGCAGATACAAGCGCAGTATGAAATGACCCAGTGAAAATCTAATTAGCCTCCTGTTACGGTCGACCATGAGAAAGAAACCAAAGTCACCCAAAAACTGCCTTTATCTCAAGAGACAGTCAATAGTCAAAAGAATCGACTCTAGGAACACTATGGATGTCCTATCCACGACCTGGCACCTAATGTTCCGAAACATTTAGGACTCCATAACGTTGTCACAAAATTTGTCCTGCGAGGTATCATTATAACTCGCATATGTGATCGATCAGTCAACTGTTTGACTTATGGCTCGTTGAACCCACCATCAATCGACTTCACAGAATAATTGCCAGAGTTATCAGCTCATGTAGGCGATTACGGACCCAAACAAATATAATGTAATTCAGTTCACTTTGTGGTGTTCAATGTTGTCAGTACAACCCACATGAAAAACAAAATATAAAACAAAACGATGATTTTATAGATAGGTTTTATGAAAAAGATACAGGTGTCTAATCCATACAAAACAACTAATACAACTCAGGAACACGTTTGACTCCCATGGAAATAACGTGCCCTTCATGTTTATCATATCTCAATGGTTTAGTGAGAGGATCTGCGACGTTATCATCCGTAGCAATCTTGTCTATCACTATTTCCCTTTGCTCCACGTAATCTCGGATCATGTGAGCCTTCCGTTGTACATGCCTAGACTTGTTGCTTGACTTAGGCTCCTTAGCCTGGAATATGGCACCACTATTATCACAATAGATGGTGATTGGGTCATCCGAACTAGGAACTACAGTTAGTCCTTGTAAGAATTGACGCATCCATATAGCTTCCTTCGCAGCCTCTGAAGCAGCATAGTACTCGGACTCAGTCGTAGAATCTGCTATAACACTTTGTTTGGAGCTTTTCCCGCTGACCGCAGCGCCATTAAGAGTAAAACGATCCAGACGAACTTTCGAGTCATCTTCGTCCGTTTGGAAGCAGCATCTGCGTACCGATTGCGCATAGCTCAGTGTCACCTCCATAAGTCAATACCGAATCCTTAGTCCTCCGTAGGTACTTAAGGATATTCTTAACAGCCATCCAGTGTGTTTCACCTGGATTGCCTTGGTATCGACTCGTCATACTCAATGCATATGCCACGTCTGGACGTGTGCATATCATGGCATACATGATCGATCCTATAGCTGATGCCTAAGGAATCCGACTCATGCGCTCGACCTCTTCCGATGTCTTTGGTGCCTGAGCTTTACTCAACTGCACCCCAGAGACCATTGGAAGGTTCCCCTTCTTGGAGTTGGTCATGCTGAACCTCTCAAGAATCTTATCTATATAAGACTCCTGACTGAGGGATAACATCCGTCGTGATCTATCTTTGTAGATACGGATCCCCAAAATTCTTTGTGCCTGGCCCAGATCTTTCATCTGGAAATGGTTCTTTAACCAAACTTTTACCGAAGTTAAGAGAGGTATGTCATTCCCAATCAAGAGTATGTCATCAACATACAATATTAGGAAGACAATCTTGCTCCCACTCGACTTGATATATAAGCATGGTTCCTCTACCGATCGAGTAAATCCATTCTCTTTTATCACCTGGTCGAAACGATGATTCCAACTCCGAGAAGCCTGCTTAAGGCCATAGATGGAACGCTTAAGCTTGCATACCTTCTTAGGATTTTTAGGATCAATGAAACCTTCGGGTTGTACCATGTACAACTCCTCCTCCAATAACCGTTTAAGAAGGCGGTTTTCACATCCATTTGCCAAATTTCATAGTCATGAAAAGCGGCAATCGCTAAGATTATCCGAATGGAACGCAGCATGACTACGGGTGCAAAGATTTCATCATAATGCAAACCGTGCACTTGAGTGAAACCCTTTGCCACTAGTCGTGCCTTGTATGTATCTGGTTGTCCTTCTACAAAATGCTTTATTTTGTAAAGCCATTTGCACTGAAGAGGCCGAACCTTATCAGGTAAGTCAACCAGATCCCATACGTCATTCTCATACATAGAGTCCATCTCGGATTGTATGGCATCAAGCCATAGCTTAGAGTCGGAACAGGTCATAGCACCTTTATAGGTAGCGGGTTCGTTACTCTCAAGGAGTAAAACGTCATCACTCTCATTCTCCTCGACCATACCAATGTATCTGTCTGAAGGAATAGAGTGTCTACCCGACCTCCTAGGTTCCAAAGGAATATTAACCGCAGCTGATGATGAAGGAACAGTTTCCTCCATTGGTTGCTCGGTTGTTGGTTCTTGAATCTCCGACAGTTCGAAGGTTCCATTACTTGTCCTATTCTCGAGAAATTCTTTCTCTAAGAACGTCGCACTAGCCGAAAAAAAAACTCGATGTTCGGTAGGCGAGTAAAAGTAATGACCAAACATCCCTTTTGGATAACCAATAAAGTATGTCTTGACCGATCGTGGGCCGAGCTTATCGTCAGGTCTCCACTTGACATAAGCCTCGCAGCCCCAAACCCAAATAAAGGACAAGTTAAGGACCGTTCCCTTCCATAATTCATATGGAGTCTTGTCTACAGCTTTAGACGGACTTCGGTTAAGTATTAGAGCATCTGACAAAAGAGCATAACCCCACAATGAATCAGGTACAACCGTGTGACTCATCATGGATCGAACCATATCAAGTAATGTTCGATTTCTCCGTTCGGACACACCATTCAATTGTGGTGTTCCAGGTGGAGTTAACTGTAGTACTACACCACAGTCTTTAAGGTGTCGATCAAACTCCTTCGAAAGATATTTGCCACCACGATCTGAACGTAGTGCTTTAATCTTTCTATCCAGCTGGTTTTCAACCTTATTCCGGAATTCCTTGAACTTGTCAAAGGACTCACTTTTATGCTTCATTAAGTAGACATAACCATGTCTACTCAAATCGTCCGTGAAAGTGATAAAATATCTATAGCCATCCCCCCCCCCCCTCTAGCGTTGATTGACATGACGTCCACACATCATCATATGTATGATCCTAATATGAGGTCAGCAGCAGCGCATTCACACCTTGAGGAAATTCGAGTCATTTTTGCCTATAGACATGATTCACACGTCAAAGATTCATAGTCAAATGGGGAGATAGTCCCATTATCAATGAGCTTCTTCACGCGTTTTTCATTTATGTGTCCCATACGACAATGCCATAAATAGTTTTGATCTTTGTCACCAACCTTTGCTTTCTTACTACTCACAGATGAGAACCACAACCAGTATCTAGTACCCAAGTTCCGAAACTTGCATGGTTGATCTCAATCATATGAATAAAAGAAGAAGACATATCAACAGGAGAGACGCGGCCTGCTTTATATCCTCACGGTACACGAGGCAGTTCCTCCTCCAATGCCCAAGCTTGTGGCAATGGTGGCACTCCACGTTACCTTCATCGCTCTTTGTCTTGCCTTGTGAGCTATCGCTAGACTCACCAGGCCCACTCTTGCCTTGCCCTGGCTTTTTGAATTTCGGCTTCCCTACATCTAGGTTTGCCTTAGCCTTGCCCATACCTTTGCCCTTGCTGCCAATCATGAGAACGTCCTGTTTCAGACTCCCACTCAAATTCAGATCACTCTCTGTTTGTACAAGGAGTGAGTGGAGCTGATGAAGACTCTTCTTCATATCATTCATATAGTAATTTGCCCTGAAAAGGGCAAAACCATCATGAAGTGAATGAAGAACGCGGTCTATGACGATCTTCTCATCGATTTCGCATCCAAGTGCCTCCAGTTTCTCGACATTCTCAATCATCTCAAGAATGTGTGGGCTAAATGCTTGGCCCTTCTGGAGTTTCGCTTCAAAGAAGCGACATGTATGCTCATAGCTGACGATCCTCAGAGCTTTCGAGAACTCGTTAGAGAGCGTGGTGAAAATCTTGTTTGCACCATGGGCAATGAATCGCCTTTGCAAATTTGATTCCATTGAAAAGATGAGTACGTTCTTTATCGCACCCGCCTCCATTACGAAATCACTATAAGCAAGTAATTCATTTGCTCCTGCATTGGGGCCTGGGTTTGGCGGTAGTGGCTCAGTCAAGTACTTGAGCTTACCGTCAGCAATGGCAGCATTCCGTAATGCCGCCTCCCAGTCCGCAAAGTTGGACCCATTATCCTTCAGTCGCGTGGACTGATTCATAGTGTCCATAAACATCTTAAGCCAGGACTCACGTCCGAGCGTAGCACTTGGCATTGGGTCATCAGTATGGCCAGCCATTTGTTATTAGCAGTTTATATCTGAATATGTGACTGTGGAAAAAGAAAATAAATATGATAAGTTTCATCGTTTTAAATTTGAGTCTAATGAAAAACTGTTTAATTCAATGACTCGTGCATTTATACAATTGACCTTCCTCAAGAATTATATAAATGATCCCAAGACTCAATTTCTGTAAATTGATAAGCCAACCTCTTGGCTAATTCTACTTTTAGAATTCGTGGTCGATAAATTTTTGTAAATTCTATCTATAGTCCATCATAATCACGAGATATTACTCATACTATAATGTTGAGATAAAATAGGTCAACACTCACTACTTACCCAACGTAGAAGGGATCATATTATGACTTCCGACGAAGAAGGGGCTCATAGTAGCTTTCCCTATAAAGACTAGTCTCAATTTTAATTTATAGGGGAAGGTCCCATCATCTTAACTTAAATTCATTTTAAGTGAACGAATGTCTAGCAACTCGAGAATGATTTAACTAAGGTGATGGCCCTAAAAGCGAGTGACATCTGTATGTCCATGATAAAATATTCAACCTATATGAATCATTTTTCATGCAATTTAGTTTAGGTGGTTTTGTTTAGGCGGAATATGATGCAATTATATCTATCATGTGATGGAAAGCAAACGAGAATGAAAAACGTAAAAAGAAAAACATGTCCTAGTGTGGCCTATCCTACCAAAAAGAATAAATACAACTCGGAATCCAACTGATTGGACCCTCGAAGCTTGACTTTATCACCCTTCTTGGTCCATGCAGCGGGAGTGAGCTCCTATATCCATCTTTAGTCTTCTTTGAAATTACAACAAATAAAATTACATAGATCCTATTTATTACATACTAATTTCAAAACCCAAAACTAAAAAAATAGAGATGCGAGATCTCAAAATACATCCAAGACTATGTTACCATCATTACGGTAACACAATCTACTAAGGCCACACTAAGTTACAACTGATTGTAAAAATACGTTAAAAATTCATTCAATCAATCCAAACACATTATAAAAGCATCAACTAAAATAAAACATGCAAGACATAATACCGTTATTACGATGTTTTATTATCCAAACCACCCTTTAACATCGATTATAATTATGTGGTGATTCTGTAATTCCCCACATCAATTACAATCCCGATTCATTTTACTGATAAAATGAACTATCCTAAACATTTCAAACTGCTTTAAAATGTAAGATATTAAGCATATGTGAACCGATTCACATTAATTATACACAATCCGAATAATGTACAATTAAAGGCCAAAAACTGGAACACGGAAAAACAAAATTTTTCATCAAAATTTTCGGCAAAAAGGGTTTTCAGCAAAACGGTCCTTATCGACAAAATAGGGAAAAATTAATATCCTTTCAAATGATAAACTCATTCAACATCATTTTCATTTTCATTTTAATCTAATCTTTATTAAATTAAAACATCTACAAATCTATTCTATGTTATTTTAACATATTAAAATAACAAAATAAATCTAAATGAAAACGAATACGAAAGGAAATACGATTCTGTAAAGTACTCGATCGAGAAGAAATTAAACAATAAAGTCTCTCGATCGACTAATTCTTCCTAGTCGACAAACAGGGACCACGATCAAATGTAAACATCACTCGATCGAGACACTAAAGTCCTCGATCGAGCAAGCATACCCTTCGATCGACCAAAACATTTGAGAAATCTGCTCGATCGAGCAAATACAATTACTCGATCGACCAAAAGGATTTGAAACCGGCTCGATCGAGCAAACAAACCCCTCGATCGAGTCAAACACTCACAAAAACTGCTCGATCGAGACACTAAAGTCCTCGATCGAGACAAACATACAGCGGAATAAACTGTTTCGGTTTATGAAATCAAATTAAAACAATTTCGTGGCCTATGCTCTGATACCACTTGTGGGAAATCCGTATTACCACAATACAATTATTATAGGATTATAACGAAACATAATAATTTGATT
The DNA here is from genome assembly GCA_022085475.1 of Heliosperma pusillum. Taxonomy (NCBI): domain Eukaryota; kingdom Viridiplantae; phylum Streptophyta; class Magnoliopsida; order Caryophyllales; family Caryophyllaceae; genus Heliosperma; species Heliosperma pusillum. The sequence continues at coordinate 22,910 of JAIUZE010075198.1, forward strand.
ATGCAAGTCATAAGCGAAAACAAGAATAATAGTAGAGATATAGAAATCAACCTCCGATCCTAGCAATTGGCGTAAAGAACTGAGATATCAAAGTAGATATCCTCCTAATCGTTGCACCCAAGATGCTCCGAGAAATACCCTTTTCTTTTTCTAGAAAGTAAACCTTTCACACGATCTCACTGTTGTGAAGAAGGTTTTTGTGTTTTGTCAAAAGTTATTAGCAAACTAGCTAAACAACATCTAGAGGTGACTCATCCAGGCCAACGCCCGCTAGCTCACACCCGAACCCAAAATACCACATTAGCAAAAAACCATCCAAGCAAGTAACCTGTTCATCCATGAAAAACATGAACGCCACAATCAGTGGGGAGTAACTCCGGGTTCTCCCAGCCATATCACATTAAACGTACATAAACAAAAATACAAAAGTAGAAGCATGCATATATAGATATACATGTGAATTACGAGAAGCATGCATATATAGATATAATTGTTATATGATCAAAATTAATACGAAAACTTTTATAAGGGGAAAATTTATGAAACGAGGTTCTTCTCGAAAACGGTTTAAAGAAACTTTTCATAAGTGCGAAACTTTATTTACGAATGACAAGAGTGCCCATCGCGAACGAGTACTCTTAGTTATCCAGATCAAATAAATGTCGAAATAGTGAAATCGAATATTAAACAAGTGTTAGTAAGTGCATGACTAGTCACCAGACGTCTCCAATAACAAGTCCAAACATCCAACCAAACACAAAATCCAAATATAAAAGGGAAAGAAATCTATTTTCTCCAAAAAGAGGATACAAAGTCCATCTTTAGACTTCTTTCAAAAGTTAAATTAGAAATACAATATGGAAATTCGAAGATTTTATCAAAGATAAAATCAAATAACAGGACATTACACGTACATAGAGCGACTCGTACAATTTACACACAATTCAGGGTAACAAAATGTATACAAAACACGCAAAAACGAAACAAATCGAACTCTTTGGGATAGGAAGATCAAGATAAAGTCGGCAGGAAGATCAACAAGAATTCGACATCACTAAGTCTACTAATAAACCAAATCCTCAAGAGAATGCAATTCACCCAATTTGCAACTCATCATTTTCAATCATCAGAAATCCTACAAAAATATTCCATAATCACGAGATTTCAAGCCAATAACCTAATTATTCAGATCCATTTAGTATCTACTGAAGTCCATCGGCACGGTAGACTCCACAACTAACAATCCACATGTAAGATTCATTACGCACTCTAATCTTCTTAGTTTCATCAAAAACTATTATTAGAAACCACCCAAAAAATTAATTATATCTAGGGAAACATGTTCGTTAACAACCACAAGGTAAAGAGACTTACCATGAAATCCTTTAATCCAATTTACTTCAAACTCATTATCCTAAATTTACAATGAACTTTCTCATCCTCGAAAGTCAAAACACAATCCACGCAACAAAACATAATTATCTAAGATCCAACTAGCCTCATCCCATATCTCACGACAAGGAAAAATCCACAATCCATTATCGATTATAATAATTCTTTAATACGCCATAACATCCTTAATTCGATCATTACTACGCTCGAAGCCTCAAATATAAATAGTCACATTAGCAAACTATGGTGGTTACTAATCCTCAAGATGAATGGGTTCACCATTCTATCTCTATATTCCATAACAACTGAGCACTCACTATCCAAAGCTTGCAACGAACATTTCTCAATCTCAAACTATGATTCCTTAAGAATAAAAGAGAATTACTAATTCCAAACCACAAATGATCAATCACTTGGCAATCAGACAACCATTCAAATCATCTAGTTCATCTAAAACTCAAAATGAATCGATTTTCATTTATGACAATACTCCTCAAACTTTGGGTACCGGCTCAATTTCCCTAAAGCAAAGTCTCTTTTAGAATCGACCAATAAGAGACATCTAATTCCCAAATGACATACCAAGCAACCGTTATAGTACCCAACAACAACGAACTATTATCATGATTAACTAAATTCTCAAAATAACACTAGAGTACCAAGCTCCAAATCCAAAACTACTAGGAGAAGATACATTATCTGCAGGAGGAGCTCACCCAAGGGGCCTTGATGATCAAGCCACAAACAAGACAAGCCTGACCCCAAGATCCCCTCAGATGGAAGCTCGAGTCACAAGGTCCAAACAACAAGCCATGACAGGCCAAACTCAAGCCAGGCCAAGGCAAGACATTAAGGAAGATAGTCCAGGGCTCAGCAAGACATGTCAACCAAACCCAGGCAGACCCATCAGCAAACCCTGCACCAAGGAGGTACACCAGGGCATCTCAACCACCCCCACCATGGCCTACCATCAAGCCAACCCCCCAAGCTACAAGTTTGTCCAGGATAACCCTTCTTGAAGTCTAGTAAAAACACAAGTAACAAGCACCCCAAGCTAGAGTCCAGTAAACATTAAAATAGAGAAGGTACAAGTCAGATTGTGGTTTCCTTTTGCTTAAGTCAACTTGTCCTCGTCCAAGGCAGGTCTTATCTAAGTTCTAATAAGAGTAGAGAGTCCCAAGGAGCAGCAACACATCCAGGCAAAGCAACAGGACAACAAGAACAACAGATTTCCATTTCAGGAAAACTCCAAAACTGCTTTATTTGCTTTTTGTTCAGTCTGTTCTTTGTGTCTTGTGTCTGTACTTTATAGTTGTTGAGCTCGTCCTATTGTAAGGCTCTTAATTAGTGTCAGTTGTAGTAGTTTAGATCCTAAGTTGGCCCTTGGATGATCTATACATCCAATGGTTCACAAGATATCAGCCTCCCTATATAAGGAGGTCTTTGTATGTTGTTGAAAGGCAGACTTTGATGAATGAATTAACTTTGAGAAATCCCTCAATTCTATCAAACTTGTGCTAAGAGCTGTAGTTTGAACCAAGCCGGATACATCTTCAAGGTGTTTGATCAGTGTCTTGTTTTGTGAGTCAAGTTATATATGTGCCTTGCTGTGGTTAACTTGCTTGCTGTTTGAGTCTAGTCTAGGGTGTTTGTGCTTTGCTGTAACACTTTAAACCTGTCTCAAAACTAGTCTTTGAGTCCCTTCTCTTGTGCTTTGCTGTAGGGGAGTTTCTCTAAGTCATATCCCTTGAACTTTAGTTAATATAAACCAATCTCTCTAAAACAGCCTCCATTTCTACTTGAGTTGTTTTCAGTTTAAGTGAACCTAGTCTAGCATTCATCAAAACTTGTAAACCTTAGTAGTTTACACTCCAAATTGGTTATCAGAGCTTTGGTTGAGAGTCTTAGTGAGTTCATTTTCCCTAACTACATTTAAAAACACAAAAATAGCCCAATGAGTGAAGAGAGACTGGCAGGAGTAGAAGCAAAGATGGAGGACCTGGCTGGGATTGTAACCACCCTAACCAGAGCCTTGGATCAGGTAATAGGCAACCAGTTGTTTGCTGGAGGAAGAGGCAGAGGACGTGGAAGAGGCCAAGGAGGAGGCAGAGGAAGGCCACCTGATGATGAAGAGTATCCAGACTCAGATGACTCAACAAGGAGCAGAGCTTCCATCACAGGCACATAGACAAGCATCTTAAGGTAGATATCCCTGAGTTTTCTGGTAGTCTTAATCCTGATGATTTGTTAGAATGGTTAAGAGAAGTAGAAAGGATCTTTGAGTACAAAGGATATAATGATTCTAAGTCTTTTAAAGTAGCCATCCTTAAACTGAAAGGGTATGCTTCCCTTTGGTATGAAACCATGAAAGGGTTAAGGGCTAGGGAAGGGAAAGAACCCATCAAGTCTTGGACTAAACTGAAAAAGAAACTGCTAGACAAGTTTGTTGCTAAGGATTACACCCATGATCTGTTTATCAAATTGTCTAAGTTGAAACAAGGAGACAAACCTGTTGAATCTTATCTGAGAGAGTTTGAACAACTCACCTTGCAGTGTGATATAAATGAGAAACCTGAGCAAAGGATTGCTAGGTACTTAGAGGGTCTAGATAAGAACATTGCTAACAAGGTTAGGATGCAACCTCTGTGGTCATTTGATGATGTTGTCAACTTATCTCTGAGAATTGAAACGATAAGGAAGACTAAGCCTGTTACACCAAAACATGTTAGGACTTTTCACGCCAGACCTTATAGTGGGTTGAGAACCATGGATACCCCTAAGACATCACCCCCACCTACCTTAGACAAGGGAAAGGGCATCATGGGTCAAAAGCCAAGCACTTCATTGAACAGAATTAGGTGCTTCCAATGTCAAGGCTATGGACATTTCAGGAAGGATTGCCCTTCTAAGAAGACCTTAACTATAATGGAGGTTGAGACTTGGGAGAAAGAAGGTCTAGTTGAGTATGAGAGGGATGAGCCTGAGGTTGAAGAAGTGGTGAGTGAGGAAGAAGAGTCTAGTCAGGAGGCAATAGTAGCACTCCCTGACACAGGCCACAGCTTGGTCCTATGGAGAGTAATACATTCACAACAGATACCTTTGGAGGAGGATCAAAGGTCCCTCATTTTCAGAAGCAGATGTACCATACAAGGGAGGGTTTGTAACCTTATTATAGATGGAGGTAGTTGTACCAATGTGACCTCTGTTACTATGGTTGATAAGCTGAAATTGAGCACTCAAGATCACCCTCACCCCTATAAGTTGAGGTGGCTGAGTAAGGGAGGAGAGGTTAAGGTGGATAAGCAATGTATGGTCCCTTTCTCCATTGGAAGTGTGTACAAGGATGAATTATTGTGTGATGTGGTTCCAATGGATGCCTGTCAATTGTTATTAGGAAGGCCATGGGAGTTTGATAAAAGCTCCATACACCAAGGAAGAAGCAACACCTATTCCTTCAAGCATGGGAGCAAGAAGGTGACATTAGCCCCCTTGCCACCACATCAGAAGAGATATGGGAGTCCTAGTATGGCTGAAGATTTTAGTGGAGTCTTGTTTCTATCTGAATCAGCAATGGTCAAAGAATGTACTAAAGAGCAACCTATATTGATGCTGCTATCAAAGGAAGTTCAGGAAGGGGAGTCTAAGGTAATCCCTGCAGAAGTTAAGCCCCTCATTGATCAGTTCAAGGAAGTGTTCTCAGAGGAACTTCCTGATGGTTTACCCCCTTTAAGAGGAATTGAACACCACATAGACCTTGTGCCAGGGTCCGTACTACCTAATAGACCAGCCTATAGATGTGATCCTAAGGCTACACAAGAGCTGCAGAAGCAAGTTGGAGAGTTGATGAGTAAAGGGTTTGTAAGGGAGTCATTAAGCCCTTGTGCTGTGCCTGCATTGTTGGTTCCTAAGAAGGATGGGACTTGGAGGATGTGCATAGATAGTAGGGCTATCAATAACATCACAGTCAAGTACAGGTTCCCTATACCTAGACTTGTTGACATGTTGGATGAGCTGAGTGGTTCAAGGTTCTTTTCTAAGATTGATTTGAGGCAAGGTTACCATCAATTGAGGATTAGGATAGGAGATGAGTGGAAGACAGCCTTCAAAACAAAGCATGGCCTTTATGAGTGGCTTGTCATGCCCTTTGGCCTGTCAAATGCCCCAAGTACCTTCATGAGATTGATGACAGAAGTGCTTAGGCCTTGCCTAGGGTGATTTGTGGTGGTATACTTTGATGATATTCTCATCTACAGCAAGATCAAGTATGATCATTTGAGGCGTCTTGAGGCTGTGTTTGAGATACTTAAGGAGAGTAAACTCTTTGGGAAGCTTGAGAAATGCACCTTTATGACTGAGGAAGTCAAGTTTCTAGGATATGTGGTGTCTGGTAGAGGCATTTCAGTGGATCAAGACAAGATCAGTGCAGTTCAATCTTGGCCTGTTCCTAGAAATATCACAGAAGTAAGAGGATTTCATGGCTTAGCATCCTTCTACAGAAGATTCATTAAGAATTTCAGCACCATTGCAGCACCCCTCACTGAATGCATGAAGAAAGGAGAGTTCACTTGGACTGGGAATACTTTGCAGGCTTTCAAACACATGAAGAAACTCTTGTGCAGTGCACCTATCCTCAGGTTGCCAGACTTTAACAGCCTATTTGAGGTTGAATGTGATGCAAGTGGAGTAGGAATTGGATCTGTCCTTATCCAAGAGAAGAAACCTGTAGCTTATTTCAGTGAGAAGCTAAGTGGAGCTAAGCTGAGCTACTCTACATATGAAAAAGAGTTCTATGCTCTTGTTAGAGCTCTGAGGCATTGGAGTCATTACCTGAAACCCAAGCCTTTTGTCTTGCACTCTGATCATGAGGCATTGAAGTACATAAGAGGACAACATAAGCTCAGTCATAGGCATGCTAAGTGGGTGGAGTTCCTCCAGTCATTCACCTTTTCTAGCAAATACAAAGAGGGCAAACAAAATGTGGTGGCTGATGCATTGTCTAGGAGGTACACTCTGCTATCAACCATGGAGCAAAGGGTTCTTGGCTTTGAGTTCATGAAGGACATGTATCAAGAAGATCCAGACTTTGCAAAAGATTGGTTAGCATATAAAGAGGGTACAAAGACCATTGATTCACCCTACACTCTACAAAATGGGTTCCTGTTCAAGGGAAACAAGCTCTGTGTTCCCAGAGGGTCTTATAGGAGTCTATTGATCAAGGAAGTGCATGGAAGTGGCCTTGGAGGACACTTTGGGGTTCAGAAAACTGTGGACATATTGCAAGATCAATTTTACTGGCCTAAGATGATGGGAGAGGTCAAAATAGTGCTCAGAAGGTGTGGAGTTTGTCAAAAGGCCAAGAGTTCATTTCAAGCAGGACCTTACACCCCCCTACCTGTCCCATGTAGGCCTTGGGAAGATGTAAGCATGGATTTCATAGTAGCATTGCCTAGGACAACAAGAGGGAAAGATTCTATCATGGTGGTTGTGGATAGGTTCAGCAAGATGGCACATTTCATTGCTTGTAAGAAAACTGAGGATGTTGTGAGTGTAGCAGAACTATACCTTGATGAGGTGGTGAGGTTACATGGAGTTCCAAGAACTATTGTATCTGACAGAGACACAAAGTTTATGAGACATTTCTGG
>JAIUZE010075199.1:0-60613 GCA_022085475.1 Heliosperma pusillum
TTTGGGAAGGGAGCCAGCTTAAGTACTAGCCATCTCTGCTTAGGGGCGAACCTAGTAGAGTTTCTCATAGACGGTTATGTCATGGGACGGGGAACGGAATAGCTGTTGTCGCTAGGGCTGATCAGTCTAGGACTAGGATGTTTTCCTACCTTGTGGTATAGCCTCGAGTTACAGAAGTCTTCTATCGACTGTCCTAAGAACTTATGCCTGTTTGTAGACGTATTGGTCTTTCATGTTTGTATGATTCTATGAGTTCTAGAAGGTGAGATGCAAGCCGGCTAGGATTGATAGAGTTTGGATTACCGATTGTTAACTGATTCACATGATTATGTGTTGAGTAGGGTTTGAGTGTATCATGGCCACGTTACAGGGTAACCTCTGAGCTAGCATACCAGCTTCCCTACCTCTTGTTATAGTTTATTATCGGATTCACATGATAGCTTTCGCATGATAGGTTATATGTTAGTTAATTGTTTCATAACATGAAAAGCAAATCATATATGTTAAAGTTTTGTATTTTCAATATACATTTCTTTTATGTTATTCATGTTTAATTAAACTCGACATTTCGTGGCTGGGAGAACTCGGAGTTACTCCCCACTGACTGTGGCTTCCGTGTTTATATTTAATGCGGTCGAACAGGTGGTGAATGCATATTTGGGGTACATTGACGAGCTAGCGAGCGAAGTATTTACCTTGGACCTATATTCGGTTCATAGTTTGTATATTATTATACACTCTTTAGTTCCGTATTTATACGGGAGATATGTCTCCCGTCTTGTATATTTCTTTTGTAGAATATTATTTCCGTTTTGTAATGACCCTTTTTATTTATGACACCTTCGTTATGTACTCGTATCTTTTATGTATTTAAATTATTATTTTTTTTCTTTCCGCAAATTTGAGGGTGTCACAAACCTCAACGTAATGAATGTAGAAATAATGAGTTCAGATGACTTTATGACATAGCTTTTGATTACACGTCTATACCTTGAAAATATAAAGCGTATATGAATCAGAAGCAGTTATTTAAAACTAGTGTGAGTCACAATAGAAAACCTAGAAAGTACTATAATAAACCTAGACAATCCTATGTTAAGAACAAAAGAATTGTAAAACAGGTATGGGTTAGGAAGGATCAAATTTACAGAGTCACTAACCACAAAGGACCCAACTTAGCGTGGGTACCTGTAGAGTCTATTGATCGAATACGAAAGAGGGAAGGATGAATTGAGTATTAAAAACTAGCCCCACTTTTTCGATTTATATGATATGTAATTAATTGTTTGATCTTATCAATTAAAATCAACTAATTAATTAATCAAAGTAAGCGCAAGTAACGAAATAACGAAAAGTAAAGAGAGTAAAGAGAGGCACACAGATTTTTGAAGTGGTTCAGTTTCATATGTTAAAACCTACGTCCACTATTCTCGATTAATAATTCTTAGTACCTTTCTACGCATTACAAAAATAATCAACCCACTCGTCTAATCAACACTATGATTATAACTCAAGGTGAGTATCGCTAAATACTCTATACTATCTTACGCTAATAAGAAAGTACAATATAACTCACACAGATTCCCGTTAAAGAATTGTAAGCTTATAATGATGTACTATTATTCAATAACGTATTTCACTCAAGTGATTGATAATAATTGATGCACAACTCTTTTGAAAAACAAACTCTAAAAATAATAAATATTTTGCTCAAAGGTTTGCTTTAAAACGATTTTGGAAAATCAACACAAGTAAGTATGTATGCCATGTGATTGCTTGTGTATTTTGTGTCTTTCAAAGTAATATGTGAAGGAGTATTTATAGTAATAGAAGTATAGTAGATCTAAAACCCTAGCTTAATATTTAAGAAAGATATTTATCTTTAATATCATAAAATAATATTTGCTTATCTTTTAGAAATATCTTTATCTCAAAATATTATTTGGTTTATCTTATAGAAATATATTTATCTTTTAATATCTCAAAATATTGTTGTAAAGATATAGTAGAATCCTAGATTAGGTAAACAAGGGAAACAACCTAAGGAGGCCGAAATCCCTAGTCTCACGAAACCCTAGGAGGCACGCAACCCTAGGTGGCACAAACCTAGGTTTCCACGAAACCTTAGGTGGCTCAAACACTAGGTGGGCTAATTAGGTTAACAACAAATTGAGATAGAATATATTAGAAACCCTAGGTAGCATGACAACCCATAAGTTGTATTACTAACCAATAGAATCTCATAAATATATTCTCTAATAAAACTTTTGTAAATATATAAAAATACTCTTTCACTTTTGAAAACATTTAAAACATTTTATTTCCAAAATCATGCATCAACATTTATCATCCAAAGTTATAGGCTAAAGTTATAACTTTAAACATAAAATCTCTCGAATGAAATAGTTACCGAATGACGACCTATACTATTTAATCTTCACAAAGATCTTCAGTATACGGATCATCTCTTCATCTTGATCACAAAGACCCTCCATCTTGAGTCTTGTGTTATTTGAGGTAGATCTTGCTTGAAGCGATTTTCTTTTAAGTTATGACTGAGTAGCTATAACTTCCATGTAAACTTCCAAAGTTATTCCTGAATTTGTTATAACTGTGTCTCACAGTCTTTGTCAAAGTTATGCCTGAAGTTCTTATAACTTTGATCTTTCTTCTCATAATTGTTGCTAGCTATAATAAGACTAACGCAGACAATTACACGCATATGATATATCAAGTAAAGCACATTATCAAGTAAGCACATGTCATTATCAAAACTATAAAATAGGTCCAACAAATTCCCCCTTTTTGATGATGACAAGTCTCTTATGATTTCTCTTAACATTGTGACTAAGTATGGTTCCCCCTCAACAAAGCACTCCAAAGTTATAGCAACTTTGATCGCAAGAACATAACAACTTAGCCAAAGTTATAACTTGAAAGACTTTAAGAGATAACGAGTCTTGACAAGGAGCAAGCTTAAGCAAAGACTCAAATCATATCATTTATTCCCCCTCTTGACATCATTGAAAAGACAAGAATAAGGATATAAAATGACTAGAATAACATACTCCAAGGCAAGAAATAAATATGCAAAATACGCAATATTAAACGATATGTAACAAGCAAAATCAAATATCAAATGTCAATTAAAAACTTCAAACCACAATAATATTGTTAGTTGCCATTTGGGCCGAATGAATAGAGTATAAAAAGCCAAAATGGGCCGAATGGTTAAGTAGTTTAAGAAACAACCAAGCTAAGGTAAGAAGATCAAGGCATTTTGGGTTGTCGGATGATGTTGGGGTTAATGTAGTCGGGATCGGGTGCGGTACTCAAGAGTAGAAAGGCGATCGAGGCACGTCGACACATGATTAGCTTGGGCGGTAAGGCAAACATCGAAGTTTCGAACCTTCAAAGAAAGTGCCTCCGTCGCATCAAATATAGTGTGCATCCCCTCACGCATTTCCGAATCGCTCTTCACCAATGCACCTCCTTGGCTCACCAAGAATTGCATCCGATCCCTTTGCCTAAACATCTCTTGTCGAATATCGACAACATTCCTCTCTAATTTGGCTAGGCAACCATCAACACCCGTCATCCAAGACCTCAACTCACTACTGACACCCGACCCACCATGGTCACGGTTGGAGCTAGTGGACCCCATTGCCACGGTTTTGACAACTTTGTCAACAACCGCATCAATCTTCTTATCTTGCGCATCATGGCACTCCATCACTCTACCCATAAAAACATCCAACTTAGATTCGATCCCCAAAAAGTCAGCCACCACCGGTTTCACCATACCCGAACCACCCTTGGTCATAAACATCAATTCCGAACCACAAGCCTCCAATTTCATAAATTTTAAGAACGTATCACACATATCATCCTTTAAGGTAACACCATAACTATACAAATCAACAACCCCTTTCGACTCAAGTACCGTGACACCCACATCCCGTATGGTAAATCAAGGGTTGAATAAATTTTGTCCTCGGTTACCGAAAAAGCAGTTTGTGAAATACGAGAAAATACAAGGAAAGCAAGATTGACCCGGTTACCTTCCAACCAATTTTTCACAACCATCATCTCATAACAAGCAATTTTATCCCGTCCTCCCCGACGCGGAATAACCGTGTTCCACAGAAAATTCAACATAAACTTCAATTTTGGGGACACATTCCCCGCCAAAACACAACTAGACAAAGAAGCCCCATCATCAAAATACCTCTTCACCTCCAACTTAACCGGGTCCGACAGTTCGTCCCATGACTTACTCAAGTCAATTTTGATTCCATCATCAGGAACCAAAAACAGAGTACAAAAGTCAGCCATCCTGACCGAAACTGGTCGGCCATTAACAACGACATTCAACACTCTGGAAGTTAAAGAAACAGAAGCGAAAAACTGAATTACCTCAATCGGATAAACTGGACCCGAAAAACGGGACACGGTTTCCCATTCTTGAAAATTTAGAAAGTCGTTAAAAAATCCCAAAGCCTCTTATTTTTCACACCATGCTTTCGGATAGTTACGACCTCCATGTATACCGTACTTAGCAACCCGGTTGACTAACTTTCGTTCATCTTTTGTTAAACGAAGCTTGTCAAGCCCAGATGCCATCTCTTGAGGCGAAAAATCTCGGAACAGTGTCCGTGGGTTCTCCTCGGGAACCGTGCCAATGGAATCCGTCATTGCTGCTTCTTGAACTCTAGTCTTTCCCTTATTTAATCTTCTTCTCTTAGTACCCTCAAGGACCAAACCCGACTCGGTTTGGGTCAAAGTAGGTGATTTTTGTTTTTGGTTAGGAGAAGGATTATTGGGAATGCTAAGTTTTGGAGTTTTGGAGTTTGGATTTTTGGTAATTTTTGATCTTGTGGAAGCCATTGTTGGAGCTTGAAATTTGGGTAATTTTTTTTTTGTTATTGTTGTTGTTGAGCCGTGAAGAAGAAGAGAAAAGAGAGAAAATTGGTGAAGGTTTTGATGGTGATGTGTATTGATAGTGATAGGAGTAGGTAATTATGAAAAGTAGAATTGGGTATAGTGTATTTGTACTTGGCACATGGGTGCCGGCTCTAGAGTCCTTGTTTCCTTTTTTTTTTTTGAATTTGGGTAGGATAAGGAATCTTAGGTAATTAATCTTGAGATATGGTAAGGATAGGATTAGGTAAATAAAAAGATATGGTAATATTTTGTTGTTTGGGAATTTTCGGCCAACTCTAATACATGGGTAGAATTTTGGTTTGATTTGGAAAGTGAATAAGATAGATTTTTGGCAAATATGTGGTTCATAATTCAATTTCCATAAAACACTTAATATGCAAGATACTCCCGTAAAATATATAATATTAAACACAAATATACTAGCAATGAAATATGCGGACACAGTCATACAATCTCGTCTTATTCTAACCAGTCACACAGGTTCACAAAATAATTATGATGAATTTAATTGCTACCGATTAAACCAATTTGCAACCGTAAAATCCCAAAACGTCTTCTTGCTAACGCCTTTGTTAAAATGTCAGCCCATTGATTTTCAGTATTACAAAATTCGAGTTTAATGTTGCCCTTTTCTATATGGTCACGTAAAAAATGATGTCTAATGTCTATATGCTTAGTACGAGAATGCTGAGCTGAGTTTTTAGAAATAATAATAGAACTCGTATTATCACAGAAAACAGGCATACAACCAACATTAACACCATAATCACATAGTTGTTGCTTTAACCAAAGTAGTTGAGAACATACCAGTCCTGCAGCGATATATTCGGCTTCTGTTGTAGACAATGCAACCGAATTTTGCTTCTTTGAGCCCCAAGTAATTATGCAAGGTCCAAATAACGTAGCTAATCCAGAGGTACTTTTTCTATCTAAAGAACATCCTGCATAATCTGCATCTGAATATCCTACTAGATCGAAATTACACTCAAGTGGATACCACAAATATAAATTAGATGTACCAATTAAATATCTCAAGATACGTTTAACTGCAATCATATGTGACTCTTTAGGACATGATTGAAATCTAGCACAGAAACATACGCTCAACATAATGTCAGGTCTACTTGCCGTTAAATATAATAAAGAACCAATCATACCTCGATATGTAGTCTCATCTACGGTCTTACCATTTTCGTCTAAGGTCAACTTTTTATCAGTTTCCATAGGTGTGTCCATAGGATGAGCGTTCTCCATACCAAATTTTCTGATTAGCTCTTTGACATATTTTTGTTGGTGAATCTTTATTCCTTCCTTAGTTTGTTGAATTTGCAATTCTAGGAAGAATTTCAATTCTCCCATGATGCTCATTTCAAATTCTGAGGTCATTAGATCTGAAAAATACTTGCACAATTTATTGTTTGTAGAACCAAAAATAATATCGTCTACGTTAATTTGAGCAACAAGTAAATCAGAACCCTCGGATTTTAGAAATAGGGTTTTGTCGACCGACCCTCTTTTAAAATTATTTTGCAATAAAAATTTTGACAGTCTGTCGTACCAAGCCCTTGGCGCTTGTTTCAAACCATATAGAGCTTTGTCGAGTTTAAAAACATGGTTTTGAAACTTGCTATTCAAAAATCCAGGAGGTTGTTCAACAAAAACATCTTCTTCCAAATAACCGTTAAGAAATGCGGTCTTAACGTCCATTTGGAACAGTTTCATTCCTTTATGAGTTGCGAAGGCGATGAGCAAGCGAATAGCTTCAAGTCTTGCTACTGGTGCAAATGTCTTGTCATAATCAATCCCTTCTTGTTGATTATAACCTTGATCGACCAATCGAGCCTTGTTACGAACTATTACTCCTGAGTCATCTAATTTATTTCTAAATACCCATCGAGTACCAATCACAGTTCGATTGTTTGGTCGTGGCACTAGATGCCAAACCTTATTGCGTTCGAACTGTTGAAGCTCCTCTTTCATAGGCACAATCCAGTCGGATTCTGCAAGTGCTTCTTTGATGTTGGTAGGCTCTATGGTAGACAAAAATGAATAGAATGAACAAAAGTTATTCAAAGTTCGTCTTGTTTGAACTCCCTTATTCAAACTTCCTAGGATACTATCCATAGGATGAGAACTCTTATATTTCCATTTCTTAGAGTTCCTAGGCTCATCATCATCTGATGAACTCTCACTTTCCTCAAATGATTCAGAGTCAAGATTGGTTCCCCCTGAGTTGGACTCTGGGGTTATAGCTAAAGTTGGTACAACTTCAGTTACAATATCTTGATATTGGTCCAAATTTATAGCATCATCAGCTATAACTTCAGTTTCCTTTTCCTTGTTTTTAGAAGAGACATTCGTATTATCAACAATTGTCTCAGTTCTCTTTTCAAGGTCATTTGCGGATTTATCAAGTTCATCATTGATTCCTTAAATAACTTCTTCATTTTTATCTTGCACGTCATCTCTTGAGAGGCGAAAGTCTGGATCATTCATGTCTTCTTCTTCATTCTGTTCAACTTGCTCAGGCACATTATCTTCATCAAATACAACATGAACACTTTCTTCTATGCACAACGTTCTTTTGTTAAAGGCTTTAAAAGCTTTACTATGATTAGAATAACCAACAAACACAGCTTCGTCACTTCGTGGATCAAATTTGCTCAAATTACTTTTTCCATTATTATGGACAAAACATTTACTCCCGAAGCAACGAAGGTGAGCTATATTGGGTTTTCTCCCTCTTAAAAGTTCATAGGGAGTCTTTTTGAGAATAGGTCTAATCATAGCTCTATTGTGCACATAGCATGCAGTACTAATGTTTTCTGCCCAGAAGTTCTTAGGAAGGCCATTACACAAAAGCATAGTGCGGGCCATGTCCTCTAATGTTGGGTTCATACGTTCCACGACACCGTTTTGTTGTGGAGTTCGTGGTGCCATGATCCTCTAATGTTCTGTTCATATGTCCTACAATATTCTATAAAAGCTTGATTATCAAATTCGGTGCCATGATCCGTACGAATGGAAACTAAATTTTTATCATACTTGTTTTGGGCGAGCTTCATTAGTACCACAAACTCATCGAAAGTTTCATCTTTAGTAAATAGAAAAATAGGCCATACATACCTTGAGTAGTCGTCGATTAGGACGAATACGTACCTTGATCCACTGCGGCTTCTTACTTTCATAGGTCCACACAAATCCATGTGTACCAACTCAAGTGGACGCTCTGTACTTACTACTCGTTTTGGTTTGAATGAAGATCTTACTTGTTTACAACGGGCACATGAGTCACACATCTTCTCTTGTTCGAATTTGATTGAGGGTAAACCCTCAACTAAATCCCACAATTTGAGTTTCTTTAAAATCGTTGGACGGATGTCTGCAAACCTCTTGTGCCACAAGCATGAATCATCCACATTAACTTTCATGCACGTAAAGGAACTTGTAGTGACTTTATTTAAATCAATCATATACACGTTCCTTTTACGTAAGCCTTCTAAGATAACAGTACTAGTACCTTCAATTATGATGCGACAAACATTTGAATGAAAAACGACTTTGTTGCCTTTGTCACATAATTGAGAGATACTTAGCAAGTTATGCTTAAGACCATCTACCAGATATACATTATTAATAGCATGTGAAGAAGATATACCAATGTTACCTACGCCGATGATCTTACCCTTCTTGTTGTCTCCAAAGGTGACCTTGCCACCGTTGAAGGGTTCTAGTGAAAGAAAACGATTCTTGTTTCCGGTCATGTGTCTCGAACACCCACTGTCGAGATACCATAGATTATTTTCTTTCACTATTATCTGCAAGAGAATCAAATACAACTTTTAGGTACCCAAGCTTAGTTGGGTCCTTTATGGTTAGTGACTCTACATATTTAATCCTTCCTAACCCATACATGTTTAACAATTCTTTTCTTCTTAAGATAGGGTTTACTAGGTTTATTATAATGTTTGTTATTGCTGCGACGCACATTAGGTTTAAATGACTGCTTCTGATTCACATATGGTTTAGATTTTGAAGGTACAGATATGTCTGATTCACATATGTTTGTGGTAATCGAAAGCTATGTCATAAAACCATCTGAACTCATTATTTATAACTTCTTCACGTTGAAGATCAGGTTCAGACTCGTTAACACTAGACACGTCATGTTCTTTAACAAAATCAGTTTGATTTTTGTTGTCATTGACATATTTAACACAATTATCTTTAGCATGACCATTGTGACCACAATAATTGCAAATCAGATATTCTGAAAAATTGACATACTTCCTTCTTCTAAAATCACGGTCAGAAGGAGTGGATTTGCACTTATCATGGTCTCTACGACTATAACATTCATGACCTAGACCCATCTTCATGTTATTATTAGATTGTTCGGTAAGGAAGTCTAAGACCTTGATCGTGCTTGTCGCGAGCCCGATACAAAGATAAATTACCTAGACTAGGCTACTAACAAATTAATGTAATCAGGGAAGTAGGGGTCGATCCTCAGGGAGATGATGTTTCCTATAGAATGCGAAATGTCTCGCAATTTGGTCTTATCTAACGAATATCTGGGTTTTGGGATTATGATGTCTAAACTAACAAAAAGCATAAATGAAAACAAAATAAAAGCAACTGAAGATGAAAGCAATAAAGAAAATGATGAATTAACAATAATGAATTGTGAGTTCGTAAGAATGATGTGTTCATTACAATCATAGATCAGATAGTCTAGCAGGCTTTTAGGCAATTTACTAGGTCTTAATCCACCATGTCATGCTTTGTCTATTCAATTCGCGTATCTCTACCTTGGAAAAGAATTCCATTCTAGTCAATGATTTTGATCAGGAATCGTCAACTATCGTTATAGTCCAAACATGCATAGACACAATGTTTTAAAAGCACAATTTCTTTTATCCAATTAACATCTTTTAATCAATCTAACATGGCTACCCTACACCCTAGAAAGGTGACTACTCACTCATGAAAATGATTAAATCTAAGATGAAGTTAATAACGAAAACTAGGATAAACATGTTTATTTGGTTTTGACAATATTTCAAGACTCTCTATGTGGCGATAATAACGACGCTAAATTGATAATCTAGGAAATGAAATGAAGATTATAACGGTACTAAAACGAATCTAAGATAACATGGATAGAAAATAACAATCAAAATAGAAAACATAAAGACATTAAACAAAGGATAAAATAGAAATACCTAAGTGACGATCAACAACGAAAGGGATAACAATAATAGAAATCCCTTGCATAGAATAATCGTTCCTTGAATTACAACACTTGAACCCAACAAAGTAGATTACATAGATTGAAATTCTTATTGATCTAAGCTAAGATTTTGATGTAGAAAGGGCAGAAATTAACTAAGAACTAAAGATGAAAAAGAAGAAGAAAATGAGAGAAGAGAGGCTAGTTCTCCCTTCCTCCTAATCTAGGTTTTGTAAAGAGAAATGTAGAAGAGAATTGTGTGAAGAGATGTGTTGAGATGATGTGAGAGATGTGTTGAGAAGAGTGGCTGGAGCATCCTTTATGTAGCATTAGGGTTTCGTGGGGAAGGGGTCGAGCATTGAACATATAGGACAAATTGAGAAAGTTGAAGCAATTTGCTCGAAGCAGCAAAGATCCCCGATCGGGTAAGTTGTCATCTGGGTCCTTTGACTCTCGTTTCATCTCCCCTTGCATATGACTTGACTTCCAACATCCCCCATGACCTCTTGAGTCGGGTTTGTTGCTAGGGTTTGATGTAAAACGATGAATTCTTCGCCTAACTGGTTGATCTTCCGACAACTGCGACATCGTCTTTACTTCTTCTCTCTTTTGAATTAGTGAACCTTCTTGAAATGCGTTTGACTTGGTTAAGCTTGCATCTTCAAATCGTCGGGTTCTAGGCAAATGCTCATAAAGTGGCTTAACAAAGCACAAATGACATACAAAACCGAGCTAAATTGGGGGTTAAAATCATACAAATATTCACTTATCAGACCTTCTGACTTCCTTCCCACTTATTATGAACTTTTCGTGCATGTAGGAGCAATTCCTTCAAAGACTGAATTTCTTTTTCACAAGGCGAATGGTCTACATTCGAGTCTTTGGAGGGATTGTTCGTTTTGAAATTTTCACGAAAGTCATTGAAACGTTTGTTCAAGATAAGTTTCTCCTCATTATGTTCACTTTTGGCTTGGGAGAATTCAGCCTTTATATCTTTCAATTACTGAGAAAGAAAAGAGTTTTCTTTCTTGTGATCAAGGATAGCAACTTCATTTGCCTTAGCTTCAGATTGTAAGAGCTCATTGACTTTCTTCAATTCTAATGTTATAGCTTCATTAGCTATAACTTTGGCTTGAAGATGCTTAATGTTGAACTTTAACTCTGAGATTATATAGCTTCATTAGTTATAACTTTAGACTCAAGAGCTTCTTTCTCAACATTTGTCATATCTGAAGTTATAGCTGAAGTTGCCATAACTTTAGACTTGAGCTTTTTCGCTTTGGCCTTTAGAAGTTTGTTTTCCTCAGCATTGTCAAGGATTTGTTCCTTAAGATCTTTTAATTCAAGACTCTGTTGATGACAATGATCTAAGGCTTCTTCAAAATACTTAATTAACGACTTCTTAGATAAATTCTTAACTTGCTTTTTAAGTTCAAGATGACTAACCTCTTCATCATCTTCTGGATCTGGTTCTGAATCTGAGTTGCCAACAAGACACATCTCAGATTCGCCTTCATTGTCACTGTCTGAAATTAGGTCAAGACTGACGTTGCTTAGACACAAGTTGGCAACTTCTTCTTCCTCTGACTCGTCGTCCTCTGTGTCAAGATCTCCTCAGCAGTAAGCCATCATAACTTGCTTGAATTCCTTCTTGGTTTTGTCTCGTTGATTTTTTTCTTTGATTTCTTGCATGTAGGGCAATCCTTGATCATGTGATCATTATCCCTACATTTGAAGCAACCACGACTTGAGAGAGACCCTTTTGACTCAATTTGCTTCTTGTAAGATTTGTTACTGTTATTGTTAAACGTTTTCCCTTGTGGTTTATTAAATAATTTTTTCTTAAAACGTCTAGCAAATAACACTGTTTCATCTTCAAGATCCGAATCTTGTCTTTCACTAGATTCGGCTTGTAGAGCCACTTTCGTGCTATTATTATCATTTGCCTCATCTTCATCAAGAGTAATCTCGTGAGCCATTAGGGTTCCAAGTAGCTCTTGATAAGATAGGTTAGATAGATCTTTACATTCCTCAATTACCGTCACCTTAGGTCTCCATCGTTTAGATAGACTTCTAAGGATCTTCCTGGCAATTTCCTCAGAGTCAAAAGTTTTTCCTAGATTTTTCAATTCATTTATGATACTAGAGAAGCGAGTGGACATGCTGTCAAGCAATTCATTTTGTTCCATTGAGAACAGTTCATATTTTCGCATCAATAATACAATGCGTTGCTTTTTGACAACAGTTGTCCCTTCATAGGCTAACTCTAGACCATCCCATATTTCCTTGGCAGTAGAACTAGATGAGAAACGATCAAATTCAGTATGAGTCATGCCGTTTTGTAACAGACTGATAGCCTTTGAATTTTTCTCAGCTTTCTTATAATCTGCCTCAACATAGTCATCTTCTTTCTTTTCGATGCGAGTGCCATTAACCGATCCAAGCATGATCTTATTAGGGCCATTCTTAATGATTAGCCAACACTCCCAATCGTTACCCTTTATTAAATGGGTCATCATATTTTTCCATAAACTCTAGTTCTTCCCATCGAATACGGGTGTGACAACCCTCGAAAATGCGGAAATATAAACAAACAAGCATGTGAATTATATAGCGGAAATATGAAGTTTTAAAAACTTTTATACATGCAAGGAAAGAATACGAGGAGTGTCAAATATTACAAACTAAAGTACGAATTATACTACATCAAGAGACGAAGTCTCTCCAAAATGTTAACAAGTAAAAGTGTTTAGCAAACAAGCTAAAATCGTCTAGAGGTGTTTCAATCCAGGGACAACGCCCGCTAGCTCACACCCGAACCCAAAATATCAAGCAAAAAGCCAACCAATCAGGCAACCTGTTCATCCATGAAAAACATGAACGCCACAGTCAGTGGGGAGTAACTTCGGGTTCTCCCAGCCATATCACATCAAACGTACATAGAAAGAAATACCAAAGTAGAAGCATGCATATATAGATATACATGTGAGATACGATAAGAATAGATAGGCAATTCAATATATAATGATAAAAGCATATAGAATACAAATCCGAATCCATCATGTGATACAAAGACTCGGGGAAAACACTCTTAGGCAACCGAATACGATCACTAGGGCTTACATCTCACCGTTAGCGGTATAAGTTTGATAAGATTGAGACTCGACAAACAAACCATGCCAAGTCATGCAATGACATAAATAATCAATATGTATGTAATCACGCATCCACACATAACAATACAATTGAAGACCTTCTCTCACGGTAAATGAAACGCACTTGCACCGTGTACATGGCCAAGTATGATTAAAAGGCATCCAAGAGAGAGAGATCACATTTCCCTGAACGCATACACGATTAACATTTCGTATATGTAGACTAATTTCCTCCTTGGTAGGACGACGATAATAATACGGTCCTAGTCTAAACCTGGCCAGACTCTCGGAATCACATTTTCCGATTCGACATGCGATAAACATTTCGCATCCAAGACTCGGTCAATCATAGACGCCGAGTACCCCAAATTCGGTCGACATTCACGAAAGAGGCGGAAAAGAGCTCGAGCCACATAACAAGCGGTACGCTACATGCAAATAACACCACCTCGCAAGTACACAACATTTGACGGCCGGGTCGATCAACGCATAGCGTTCAACTCCAAACAACGTCGTCGTATGCCCACTACACATACAATTAAGTAGTAGGATACCTCCCCGTTCCGACATTCCAGCCTTATGAACGTGGAGGTAGCCAAGGGAATGAGAGTACAAAGCACATATCAAAATAGTGCTCAAACCGTAACACTTGTAAAAACCGACTCAAAGTGGGAACATACCAAACACCGTCACAAAACATGAGAATAGGGAATCATATAAGTTTAAATATGATAAACATGAGTCAATACATGATACATAAGCATTAGAACAAGTTTATGAAGCATAATGAATAAAAACATAGATCACCTCTCCAAAACAACGTTGTTTGGAAACCAACGAAAACAAGGGTCCACTTCAAACGGTCATAACTAGAGTTCTAGACATGCAAATGTAGAAATTCCAAATGGAGGTGATATCTTATCCTCTTACGGTTCCAACGGGATGTCACTAGCCCAAAACAAGCAAGTAACAAAGGAGATATGATCATTTTACGAAAAGGGGTCAATGCAGGAAAATTTCTGTCGGCAGCGAGTGACGCTGCCTGCGTCACCACGACGCAGCCTGCGTCCTACACGGGATTCAGGAACGATCAAATATCAACAAGTTACCAACACAAAAATCCTCATTTATCATAACAAACCATCAATTCACATATCAATTAACCACTAACAACAACCAACAACAACAACACAAGTCCTAAGCATACTAACCATAATCTAAATACGATTACTAGCCTAGAAAACACATAAAACACGTAAATGATATCGAGTAACCCTTCACCGTTACCTTTTCGCGTCTTTAAACGGTTTCTAAACCTTCCTAGTCTCCACCTACATACAATTAGATAATAAAAGATGAATATCATTCACCTTGAGAAAGACGGATAATTTAAAAAGCGAGAAAGACGTTAATTTTATTACCAATACGGATAGAGGAAGCTAAGAGGGGAAGAATAAGACGAACCTAGATGAATTTGAGCAAGAAATGAAAGCGTAGCGATGATTCGAAGATGGATCAAATATGGAGGCTAGGGATTTGGGGTTTACTTAGTGATGAAGTAAGAAGAAGATTGAATGAGGGTGTTAGGGTTGTGAGGGAGTATATGAAGAGTAAGTGGAAAAGTCAAGGAAAAAGTCAATAAAGTCAAAGACGGCTCAAGACGGGTTTTTCTTGAAATCTCGCGGAAATTCCAAATACGAACTCGGAAATTCTAAATTCGACTCGGAAAATTAAATTCTAAATTAAAACTAAAATTTGCTGAAATGTATCCGTAAAATATTTTTACTAGAAAAATAGGGTACATTTGCGGGTGTTACAACGGGACACTTCAGATGTTTAGAATCCATTAAAATAAAATTAAATGCAGCGGAAAATAAACAAAAATAAAAGGATAAATGGATCAGACTCCTTGCTGTAAGGCAATCAAGAGCACGAGGCTCTAATACCAATTGTAGAGTCTATTGATTGAATACGAAAGAAGGGGGGTGAATTGAGTATTAAAAACTAGCCCTACTTTTTTTATTTATATGATATGTAATTAATTGTATGATCTTATGAATTAAAATCAACTAATTAATTAATCAAAGTAAGCGCAAGTAACGAAATAGCGAAAACTAAAGAGAGTAAAGAGAGCCACACAGATTTTTGAAGTGCTTCAGTTTCACATGTTGAAACCTACGTCCACTATTCTCGATTAATAATTCTTAGTACCTTTCTACGCATTACAAAAATAATCAACCCACTCGTATAATCAACACTATGATTATAACTCAAGGTGAGTATCGCTAAATACTCTATACTATCTTACGCTAATAAGAAAGTACAATATAACTCACACAGATTCCCGTTTAAGAATTGTAAGCTTATAATGATGTACTATTATTCAATAACGTATTTCACTCAAGTGATTGATAATAATTGATGCACACCTCTTTTCAAAAACAAACTCTAAAAATAATAAATATTTTGCTCAAATGTTTGCTTTAAAACGATTTTGGAAAATCAACACAAGTCAGTATGTATGCCGTATGATTGCTTGTGTATTTCGTGTCTTTCAAAGTAATATGTGAAGGAGTATTTATAGTAATAGAAGTATAGTAGATCAAAAACCCTAGCTTAATATTTAAGAAAGATATTTATCTTCAATATCATAAAATAATATTTGCTTATCTTTTAAAATATCTTTATCTCAAAATATTATTTGGTTTATCTTATAGAAATATATTTATCTTTAATATCTCAAAATATTGTTGTAAAGATATAGTAGAATCCTAGATTAGGTAAACAAGGGAAACAACCTAAGGAGGCCGAAATCCCTAGTCTCACGAAACTCTAGGAGGCACGCAACCCTAGGTGGCACAATCCCTTGGTTTAAGCGAAACCCTAGATGGCTCAAACCCTAGGTGGGCTTATTAGGTTAACAACAAATTGAGATAGAATATATTAGAAACCCTAGGTAGCATGACAACCCATAAGTTGTATTACTAACCAATAGAATCTCATAAATATATTCTCTATTAAAACTTTTGATAAATATATAAAAATACTCTTTCACTTTTGAAAACATTTAAAACATTTTATTTCCAAAATCATGCATCAACATTTATCATCCAAAGTTATAGGCTAAAGCTATAACTTTAAACATAAAATCTCTCGAATGGAATAGTTACCGAATGACGACCTATACTATCTAATCTTCACAAAGATATTCAGTATACGGATCATCTCTTCATCTTGATCACAAAGACCCTCGATCTTGAGTCTTGTGTTATTTGAGGTAGATCTTGCTTGAAGCAATTTTCTTTAAAGTTATGACTGAGTAGCTATAACTTTCATGTAAACTTCCAAAGTTATTCCTAAAGTTGTTATAACTTTGTCTCACAGTCTTTGTAAAAGTTATGCCTGAAGTTCTTATAACTTTGATCTTTCTTCTCATAATTGTTGCTAGCTATAATAAGACTAACGCAATCAATTACACGCATATGATATATCAAGTAAAGCACATTACCAAGTAAGCACATGTCATTATCAAAACTATAAAATAGGTCCAACAGTACCTAAAAGCTGTATTTGATTCTCTTGCAGATAATAGTGAAAGAAAACAATCTATGGTATCTCGACAGTGGGTGTTTGAGACACATGACCAGAAACAAGAATCTTTTTGTTTCACTAGAACCCTTCAACGGTGGCAAGGTCACCTTTGGAGACAACACGAAGGGCAAGATAATCGGTGTAGGTAAGATTGGTATATCTTCTTCACATGCTATTAATAATGTTTATCTGGTAGATGGTGTTAAACACAACTTACTAAGTATTTCTCAATTATGTGACAAAGGCAATAAAGTAGTTTTTCATTCAAATGTTTGTCGTATCATTATTGAAGGTAGTAGTAATGTTATTTTAGAAGGTCTACGTAAAAGGAACGTGTATATGATTGATTTAAATAAAGTTACTACAGGTTCCTTTACGTGCATGAAAGTTATTGTAGATGATTCTTGCTTGTGGCACAAGAGGTTTGCACACATCAGTCCAACGATTTTAAAGAAACTCAAATTCTGAGATTTAGTTGAGGGTTTACCCTCATTCAAATTCGAACACGAAAAGATGTGTGACTCATGTGCCCGATGTAAACAAGTTAGATCTTCATTCAAACCAAAACGAGTAGTAAGTACAGAACGTCCACTTGAGTTGGTACACATGGATTTGGGTGGACCTATGAAAGTCAGAAGCCGTGGTGGATCAAGGTACATATTCGTCCTAGTATGGCCTATCTTTCTATTTACTAAAGATGAAACTTTCAATGAGTTTGTAGTACTAATGAAGCTTGCCCAAAACAAGTATGATAAAAAGTTAGTTTCCATTCGTACGGATCATGGCACCAAATTTGATAATAAACTTTTATAGAATATTGTAGGGAGAATGGTGTAGGACAAAACTTTTCTGCACCACGAACCCCACAATAAAACGGTGTTGTGGAACGTATGAATAGAATACTAAAGGACATGGCCCGCACTATGATTTTGTGTAGTGGCCTTCCTAAGAACTTTTGGGCCGAAGTCATTAGTACTGCATGCTATGTGCACAATAGAGCTATGATTAGACCAATTCTCAAAAACACTCCCTCTGAGCTTTTAAGAGGGAGAAAACCCAATATAGCTCACCTTCGTTGCTTCGGTAGTAAATGTTTTGTCCATAATAATGGAAAAAATAATTCAAGCAAATTTGATCCACGAAGTGAGGAAGCTGTGTTTGTTGGTTACTGTAATCATAGTTAAGCTTTTAAAGTCTTTAACAAAAGAACAGTCTGCATAGAAGAAAGTGTTCATGTTGTATTTGATGAAGATAATGTGCCTGAACAAGTTGAACAGAATGATGAAGAAGACATGAATAATCCCGACTTTCGCCTTTCAAGGGATGACCTACCAGAAATCAATGAAGAAGTTATTGAAGGAATCAATGATGAACTTGATAAATCCGCAAATGATCTTGAAAAGAGAATTGAGACAATTCTTGATGATACGAATGTCTCTTCTCAAAATAAGGAAAAGGAAACCAAAGTTATAACTGATGAAGCTATAACTTTGTATCCAGATCAAGATTTGGTAACTGAAGTTGTACCAACTTCAGCTATAACTCCGGAGTCTAACTCAGGGGGAACCAATCTTGATTCTGAATCATTTGAAGAAAGTGAGAGTTCATCAGATGATGATGAGCCTAGGAACTCTAAGAAATGAAAATATAACAGTTCTCATCCTATGGATAGTATCCTAGGAAGTTTGAATAAGGGAGTTCAAACAAGACGAACATTAAATAACTTTTGTTCATTCTATTCCTTTCTGTCTACCATAGAGCCTACCAATAGCAAAGAAGCACTTGCAGAATCCGACTGGATTGTGGCAATGCAAAGGAGCTTCAACAGTTCGAACGTAATAAAGTTTGGCATCTAGTGCCACGTCCTAACAATCGAACTGTGATTGCTACTCGATGGGTATTCAGAAATAAATTGGATGACTCAGGAGTCATAGTTTGTAATAAGGCTCGATTGGTCGTTCCAGGTTATAATCAACAAGAAGGGATTGATTATGACGAGACCTTTGCACCTGTAGCAAGACTTGAAGCTATTCGCTTGCTTATTGCCTTCGCAGCTCATAAAGGAATGAAACTGTACCAAATGGACGTTAAGACTGCATTTCTTAACGGTTATTTGGAAGAAGAGGTTTTTGTTGAACAACCTCCCGGATTTTTGTATAGCAAATTTCAAAACCATGTTTTTAAACTCGATAAAGCTTTATATGGTTTGAAACAAGCGCCTAGGGCTTGGTACGACAGATTGTCCAAAATTTTATTACAAAAAAAATTTTAAAAGAGGATCTGTCGGCAAAACCCTATTTCTAAATTCCGAGGGTTCTGATTTACTTGTTGCTCAAATTTATGTAGCCGATATTATTTTTGGTTCTAGTAACAATAAATTATGTTCAACGTATGCGTCTGTGCTAGATTTCAATCATCTCCTAAAGAGTCACATATGATTGCAGTTAAACGTATCTTGAGATATTTAATTGATACATCTAATTTATATTTATGGTATCCACTTGAGTGCAATTTCGATCTAGTAGGATATTCAGATGCAGATTATGCAGGATGTTCTTTAGATAGAAAAAGTATCTCTGGATTTGCTATGTTTGTTGGACCATGCATAATAACTTGGGGCTCAAAGAAGCAAAATTCAGTTGCTTTATCTACTACTGAAGCCGAATATATCGCTAGAGGACTGGTATGTTCTCAACTACTTTGGATAAAGCAACAACTATGTGATTATGGTGTTAATGTTGGTTGTATGACTGTATTTGTGATAATACGAGTGCTATTATTATTTCTAAAAATCCAGCTCAGCATTCTCATACTAAGCAAGACATTAGACATCATTTTTTACGTGACCATATTGAAAAGGGCAACATTAAACTCGAATTTTGTAGTACTGAAAATCAATGGGCTGACATATTAACAAAGGCGTTAGCGAGAAGACGTTTTGAGATTTTGTGGTTGGAAATTGGTTTAATCGGTAGCAATTAAATTCATCATAATTATTTTATGAACCTGCGTGACTGGTTAGAATAACAGAGATTGTATGACTGTGTCCGTGTATTCCATTGCTAGTATATTTGTGTTTAATATTATATATTTTACGTGAGTATCTTGCATATTAATTATTTTATGGATATTAAATTATGGACCACATATTTGCCAAAAATCTATCTTATTCACTTTCCAAATTAAACCAAAATTCTACCAATAAAATCCAAGTTTACCGAAATTACCACACAACAATATCTTACCATATCTTTTTATTTACCTAATCCTATCCTTACCATATAACCTATATTTACCCTAGATTCCTTTTACTATCCTACCCAAATTCAAAAACAAAAAAAAAGAAGGAAAAAGAGGCTCTAATAGCCGACACCTCACGTGTCCCCTATAAAACCCAAACCCCAACACCACTTTTCATAGTTACCTATCACTTTCACCATTAACACACATCACCTTCCCCAATTTTCTTCTTCTACACGACACAAAAACATCAAAAAAAAAAACAACAAAATCAAGCTCACAACAATGGCTTCCATAAGGTCCAAAAATACCAACACCCCAAACTCCAAAATTCCAAAACCTTGTATGCCCACTAATCTCTCTCCTAAACCAAAACAAAAATCACCCAATTTGACCCAAACCGAGCCGGGTTCGGTTCTTGAGGGTACTAAAAGGCGTAGATTAAATAAGGGGAAGAATAGG
The DNA here is from genome assembly GCA_022085475.1 of Heliosperma pusillum. Classification (NCBI taxonomy): domain Eukaryota; kingdom Viridiplantae; phylum Streptophyta; class Magnoliopsida; order Caryophyllales; family Caryophyllaceae; genus Heliosperma; species Heliosperma pusillum. Next base: position 20,626 of record JAIUZE010075199.1, read on the forward strand.
GTACAAGTTGAAGCTACCAAGGACAAAGATAACACGGAAATCGAGGCAACTACACGGCTTCTGTTTCGCGAGTTCTCACCTCAAGAATTGGCATCCGGACTTGACAAGCTTCATTTAACAAAGGATGAACGAAATTTAGTTAACTGGGTTGCTAAATATTGTATTCATGGAGGTCGTAGTTTTCCGAAGGCATGGTGTGAAAAATATGAAGCTTTGGGATTCTTTACCGATTTCTTGATTTTTCAAGAGTGGGAGAACGTGTCTCGGTTTTCAGGTCCGATTTATCCAATTGAGGTAATTCAGTTTTATGCTTCTGTTTCTTTGAAATCTGGAGTTTTACATGCCATGGTAAATGGCCGCGCAGTTTCCGTCTCCATTGACGAATTTTGTACTCTGTTTTTGATTACTGATGATGGAATCAAAATTGATCCGAGTACGTCATAGAACGAACTGTCGGACCCGGCTAAGTTGGAGGTTAAGAGGTATTTTGATGATGGGGCTACATTGTCTAGTTGTGTGTTGGCGGGGAATTTGTCCCCAAAATTAATGTTTTTGTTGAATTTCTTGTGGAATACGGTGGTCCCGCATCGGAGTGGACGGGATAAAATTGCGTGCTATGAGATGATGGTAGTCAAAAATTGGTTGGAAGGAAACCGTGTCAATCTTGCTTTCCTTGTATTTTCTCGAATTTCTCAAACTAGCTTTTCTGTAATCGAAGATAAAGGTTATACGACCCTTGACTTACCCTATGGGATGTGGGTGTCTCGGGTTCTTGAGAAAAAGGGGGTTTTTGACATGGCTAGTTATGGTGTTAATTTAAAAGATGATATGAATGATATGTATTTGAAATTCATGAAATTGGAGGCATTGGGTCCGAAACTGGTTTTTATGTCAAAAGGTGGTTCGGTTGTTGTGAAATCGAATGTGGCTGATTTTTCCGGGATTGAATCAAAATTGGAGGTGTTTATGGGAAAGGTAATGGAGCGCCTTTATGCGCAAGACAAGAAAATTGATGCGGTTGTTGACAAGGTTGTCAAAAGCGTGGCTATGGGGAACTCTAGCTCAACCCGCGACCGTGGAGGGTCGGGTGTGAGTGTTGAGTTGCGGAGTTGGATGACGGGAGTTGATAGTTGCCTTACCAAGGAGGTGGGTTGGAAAAGAGTGGTTCGGATATGCGTGATGGTATGCACACAATTTATGATGCGACGGAGGCTCTATCTATGAAGGTTCGGAACTTTGATTCATGCCTCGCCGCACAAGCTAATCACGTGAAAGAGTGATTTGATCGCCTTTCTACTCTTGAGTATCGTACCCGATCCGACTACATTGACCCCAACATCATTCGCCAACCCGATTTGCCTTGATTTTCTAGTTTTAGGTTGTTTGTCTTTAATCTACTTAGCCATTCGGCCCATTTTGGCTTTATACTTCTTATTGTGGTTTGTAGTTTAACTTGACATTTAGTATTTGATTTTGCTTGATATGAATCGTTTAGTATTGCATATTTTGCATATCTATTTCTTGCCTTGGAGTATGTTATTCTAGTCATTTTATATCCTTGTTCTTGTCTTTTCAATGATGCCAAGAGTAGGAAGAAATGATATTGATAAGTGAATATTTGTATGATTTTAATCCCCAATTTAGCTCGGTTTTGTATGTCATTTGTGCTTTAATAAGCCATTTTATGAGCTAATAACGTCTTCTAGGCGAATTCCTATGTTCTAACCTGTTTTGTAGGGAAAGTGACGTTTCTACGCCCTTTTTCTATATTCCCAAGCTTTTGCCTAGAACCCGACGATTTGAAGAAGCAAGCTTGACCAAGTCAAAGGCATTTCAAGAAGGTTCATTGATTCAAAAGAAAGAAGAAGCAAAGACGATTTCGCAGTTGTCAGAAGATCGATGAGTTAGGCGAAGAAATCATCATTTTACATCAAACCCTATCAACAAACCCGACTCAAGAGGTCAAGGGGGATAATGAAAGTCAAGTCATATGCAAGGGGAGATGAAACGAAAGTCAATAGACCAAGATCACTACATACCCGATCGGGTAAGTGGTGTACCCGATCGGGTATCCTTGCTATTCCGAGCTTTTGCTTCGACTTCCTTTATTTTGTCCTATATGTTCAATGCATGACCCCTTCCCCACGAAACCTACTGCTATATAAAGAGAGCCTCAGCCACACTTCTCAACACACCTCCCTACACCTCCCTACACTTCCAAACACTTCTCTATACAATTAGAAACCCTAGATTAGGAGAAGAGAAACCTAGCCTCTCTTCTCTTGTCTAGATCATTTTCTTCTTCCTTTTTGTCCTTAGTTTCTTAGTTTATTTCTGTCTTTTATACATCAAATCCTTAGCCTAGATCAATAAAAGTTCCATCTTTGTAATCTACTTTATGTGGTTCAAGTATTGTAGTTCGTGGATCGACTATTCTATGCAAGGAATTTCTATTGTGGTTGTTTACATTTCATCATTGTCGTTGTTGATCGCCATCTAGGTATTCCTATTTTATCTTTTGTTTAAAGTCTTTATGTTTCTTATTTGATTGCTATTTTCTTTACATGTAATTTTAGATTCAATTTCAATACCGTTGTAATCATTTCACTTCCCTAGATCGTCAATTTAGCGTCGTCATTATCGCCAATTAAAGAGTCTTAAAATATTATCAAAACCAAATAAACATGTCATTCCTAGTTTTTGTTATTAACATCATCTTAGATCTAAACATCACCATGAGTGAGTAGTCGTTTTTCTAGGGTGTAGGGTAGCCATGTAGGTTGATTAAAAGATGATAATTGGATAAAAGAAATTGTGCTTATCAAACATTGTGTCTATGCATGTTTGGACTATAACGATAGTTAACGATTCCTGATCAAAATCATTGACTAAAATGGAATTCTTTTCCAAGGTAGAAATACGTGAATTGAATAGACAAAGCATGACATGGTAGATTAGACCTAGTAAATTGTCTAAAAGCCTGCTAGACCATCTGATCTATGATTGTAATGAACACATCATTCTTACGAACTCACAATGAATTATTTGCATGTTCTAAATCCAATTTCATCAATATGTTAATCTACATGAGTGATACTACTTCCATAGATTCTTTTTATCATTGTTACTTCATCACCTGCTTTATAGTTTTCGTTTTTATTTTGTTTTCATTTATGCTTTTTATTAGTTTAGAAATCAACACCCCTAGACCCAGATACTCGTTAGATAAGACCCAATTGCAAGACATTTCACATTCTATAGGAAACACCATCTCCCTGAGGATCGACCCCTACTTCCCTAATTACATTAATTTGTTATTAGCCTAGTCTGGGTAATTATCTTTGACCAGGGCTTGCGACATGCCCCATCAGATATGATTTGAGTCTTTGCTTAAGCTTGCTTCTTGTCAAGACTCGTTATCTCTTAAAGACTTTCAAGTTATAACTTTGGCTAAGTTGTTATCTTATTGCAATCGAAGTTACTATAACTTTAATAGTATTTTGTTGAGGGGGAACCATACTTAGTCACGTTCATAAGAGAAATCATATTGGACTTGTCATCATCAAAAAGGCGGAATTTGTTGGACCTATTTTATAGTTTTGATAATGACATGTGTTTACTTGATAATGTACTTTACTTGATATATCATATGCATGTAATTGTGTGCTTTAGTCTTATTATAGCTAACAACAATTACAAGAAAGAAGATCAAAGTTATAGGAGCTGAAGGCATATTTTTGACAAGTTCTGTGAGACAAAGTTATAGGAGCTTGAGATATAACTTTAGAAGTTTCTATGAAAAGTTATAGCTACCTTGGTTATAACTTTAAAAAAACAATTCAAGCAAGATCTACCTCAAATAACACAAGACTCAAGATAGAGGGTCTTTGTGATCAAGTTGAAGAGATGATCCGTATATTGAAGATCTTTGTGAAGATTAGATAGTATAGGTCGTCATTCGGTAACTATTCCATTAGAGTGATTTTAAGTTCAAAGTTATAGCTTTAACCAATAACTATGGATGATAAATGTTGATGCATGATTTTGAAAATAAATATTTTAAATGTTTTCAAAAAGAGAAAGAGTATTTTTATATTTATCAAAAGTTTTAATAGAGAATATATTTATGAGATTCTATTGCTTAGTAATACAACTTATGGGTTGTCATGCTACCTAGGGTTTCTAATATATTCTATCTCAATTTGTTGTTAACCTAATAAGTCTACCTAGGGTTTAAGCCACCTAGGGTTTCGTGCAAACCAAGGATTGTGCCTCTTAGGGTTGCGTGCTCCAAGGGTTTTGTGTAGATAGGAATTTCGGCCTCCATAAGTTGTTTCCTTGTTTACCTTAACCTAGGATTCTAATATATCTTTACAACAATATTTTGAGATATTAAGGATAAATATATTTCTAAACGATAAAGCAAATAATATTTTAAGATATTAAAGATAAATATCTTTCATAAATATTAAGCTAGAGATTTAGATTTTATATCTCCTATGTTTTTTTATAAATACTCCTTTCATCTCAATCATACACAATAACGAACGGCACACACACACTGATGCGTGTATTTTATATAGACTTTCTAGTTCATTTATGCACGCATTTCTATGTCATTTAAGTGATATTATATCACCATATGCCCCTATTTGGCTACTTTGTACTTTCATTACTATTTTGTAGGTACAAGCTGCGTAGTAGCAGAAACCGAGCCAAAACAGTCCACTTTGCATGCATTTAGGAGAATGGAAGGAACAGAACAGAAGCTCTTGCGTGGGAAAGCGTGAAACCGCTCGCAATCAAGTCCAAAGCCATGTCCAACACTGCACGATAGGCCAAAAGACCTCGATCGATTATATATTTGGTCGATCGAGGAGAGTTGAAGTGAAGAGTTGCTCGATCGAGCTGTCCTGTGCTCGATCGAGTGGTTGCTGCTGAAAAGTTGCTCGATCGAGTAGAGTTGTTACTCGATCGAGTGATTTCCTAGAATAAAGTCCTCGATCGAGTGGTATTTTTCCTCGATCGAGTAGAATCTATCTTGGGCCTTAAGTCCATAGCTTAATTAGGGTTTAAGAGTCGTGTTTTGCATTATATAAACTCTTATTTACGTCATTAGGAATCATTCAGAATCATTAGGATTCAGAACCCTTAGGGTTCGGAATCATTAGCATTAATCTTCCATTAGTTTCTGAACTTTATCTTTGGTTTGCATTCGGGTTTATCGACGTAGGATTTGTTCTTTACGCCGGATTTGCTAAGATTGTAAACTCCTTTCCTCTTTTCTCTCTTTTATTCTTAACCTTTGTCTTAATCACTGTTTACTCTTCCTAATTACTGTTGCGTTATTGTTCATGCTTGTTAATTACGATTTTATTATGTCTATCGTCATATGTTTAATCGTCTTTGTTAGCATCGTTAATAACATGAGTAGCTAATTCTCTTGTATGTTGGGATGAGGGAAACTGTAGTAGAGGCATGTTAGGATAGATTATTTAGTTAGTCTTGAATATGAGAATCAGTCTAAGCAATTTAATTGAGGTTTAGTCGAATGAGTGCACGCAGGAGACTAGGCTAGGTAGTTAACCCCGACCTGGATCGAGAGATTGGAAGGGAAGGCTTGCTTAGAATTGATAGGTGACTCCTAAGAGGACGAGAGTTAATTAGGAAAATCCCTAGGGTGGTTTGAGACCGAGAGGAGAAAACCATTGCCTTCTCATTGATAGATTGACTGACTTAGTTGACCCTAGATGCCGATACTGCAGTAGACCGAATCCTGGCATATTCCCTCTTTATCTGATTTATTTCATATTTATTTCTTCCTTTATTTCTCTTTCCTTTAATCTTATTTAGTTTAGTTAAAACCATTTCAAAACCCCCAGATTGTTACTTGCAGATTTAGATTTCAGTTAATTAGTTTCCTCCCTGTGGAGATCGACCCTACTTCCGCTATCTTCTTAGTTAGTTGACTTAGGTTTTATTTTTGGTGCATAACGACCACATTACACATACATTGAGAGAATTTCCCAAAATCGTTTTAAAGCAAACCTTGAGCAAAATATTTATTATTTTTAGTGTTTGTTTTTCAATATAGTCGTGCATCAATCTTTATCAATCGCTCGCGTGACATACGTTATTGGATAATAGTACATCACATAAGCTTACTATTCTATAACGAGAATCTGTGTGAGTTATATTGTACTTTCTTATTAACGTAAGATAGTAAAGAGTATTTAGCGATACTCACCTTGAGTTATAATCATAGTTGATTATACGAGTGGGTTGATAATTTTTGTAATCCGTAGAAAGGTACTAAAGATTATTAATCGAGAATAGTAGACGTAGGTTTCAACTTGTGAAACTGAACCACTTCAAAAATCGCGTGTGCCTCTCTCTACTCTCTTTAGTTTTCGTTATTTTGTTACTTGCGCTTACTTTGATTAATTAATTAGTTGATTTTAATCTATAAGATCAAATAATTAATTACATATCATATAAATCGAAAAAGTGGGGCTAGTTTTTAATACTCAATTCACCCCCCCTCTTTCATATTCGATCAATACACTCTACACGAAGCTTGTCATCACCTTCCACGGCCAAGCGGAGTTGGGTATCCTAATCGGCAAAATTAGCGCCACTCTTTTCTAACTTACATCGATCCATGAATGATCGAAGCCATGAGACATTTGTGAGAGTTGGAGTGTTTGTGGAGGAATTTGGAGTTGACATTGCGAATAAATAATTGTGACTACAAATTTTACGAAATAAAGGAAATGTCAACATTTATCGTTTTATATATACTTGTAAACATTTTAATCAAGTTTAGCATTTAAATAGTGACCTCTACCCAACTATTATAAATGATTCCGAGATCCAAATTCATATCAACTTCGGCACGGTGAGCCGATTCATCCCTCATTAACATAATTCGGTGGATTAACTCTTTAATCGATTCTACATTAGAACTCTCGGTCGATAATATTACTTTAATATTTATGTTAAGCCCGGAACACATGCGGCTACGGTCGCGAATACTTCCATTGAGCTCAATCCAAATTTCAAATTAATAATCTTTATTACCCCACTTACCCAACGTAACATGTTTAGCACCCCGGTGAGCCGAGCCTACTTCCTTGCGAAATTGGGATTCATGGGTTCTACAATATGGTAAGGCTTAATCTCAATTATTTATTAAGAGAGGTCATGTCAATTTATTATCTAACTCGTTTAAGTGAACTAAATCGATGAATTAACGATAATTTTAATTGACAAGGTCGAATACTCGATAAAATATGCATGTCATGTTATGGCCATTTGGCAATGCATGCAAACATATTAAATAAAATGCAAGCATAAAAGTAAAACTTCTAGTATGGCCTTTCCTAGAATATAAAATCATATAATCTATTACAAATTCGGAAACCAACTCCTTTGGTCCCTTGAACTTCATAAGCACGCCTCCCAAGGTCACCGTCTCTCTCGAAACTTCTTTCCGAATGGCACCGTGTTTGGGAAACTCCGATATTACAAATAATTACAAAATATATAATAAAATTACAATAATTTTCTATTATACATTTGTAAAATAAAATAATACAATAAAAGTGATACGAGATCACAATAAATTACAACCGAATCAATATTCCCTTACATTCCGGGTAATATCGATTAAAACTAAGGCCATACAAGGAATAAATTACATAATTCCAAATTACATAAACCAAAATATGACATTCATAATAAATATGAAGCATAATAATATGTATAAAACATGCTCATTTAAATAAATCGCCCTATTTTACGGTTTTATCGTATATAACCCGGTTTTACGGAAACGCGTGATAATAACAATTTAAAATCACCAAACAATACTTAAATAATATTTAAGTCCAAGTTAATTATCTCAACTGATTTAGGACTCAAAAATTAGTCATCACTCAAATTTTGACAATAAATCAACTTGTTGTTATATAATTGCTCAAAATTAGACTTTAAAATCATATTTTAATCAAATAAAACCAAATTTAATTACAATAATTTTGAATTTTGAATTTTTAAATTTTTTTAAATTCTGGAACATTTCTATGACACTCATAATGTCCAAAATCATGGTTAAAAACTTTGAATCCTTTTTGAGAAAAATCGGTTGCGCTTTATCGGTTTTATCAAATAAAATACATAAAGCATACGAAAATTAATCAAATTAAATTTTGTAATTTAGATCTGAAATGTGGGGTATTTAAGCAACCAGGAACAATTTTCTCTTGACATGAAATTTATTTTAGCTATATTTGCAAAATAAGTCACTATTTATGCTATTTTTACATGAAAAATTCATCAATCATGATAGACAAATCACATCAGCCTAAACTTTTCTAGTCTGACACAAAAACATGCATGTGACAATATACTAAAATTTCGTGTTCAGATTCAAAACAAAACTATTTGTAACCGTTTGACCTTTATTTATATCATTTTATCATATAAAAATCATAAATTATGAGAAATAAGTCCACTTCACACGAACATTTACATACAGTAAGTAAAACACATGTGTGATATTGTGTAAATATGTCAAGGTCAGAAGATAAGTCTAACTACTTTTAGCATTTTAAACATCATTTTACTCATTAAAATGTAATAAAAACACTAAAAGTCATATTTGAGCAATATAAATTTGCATAAATCATCAAAATGACCTAAAATCATATTAGGACCAGAATATTTTGACATGCAAATGACTTTGTGATTTTATCTTATAAAACACAAATTACTAGTTTTCTTTAAGTTACATTAACTCGAAAAAACTATAAATCAATTATGCATGTAACAACCAAAGCTCTTGATACCTCTTGTAAGTTTCTTAAACTTGATATTAGATATTTATAATATCATCTTGTAATTAGTTTATTCATTAAACTATTGGATCTTATGCATGCATAACAAAATACAAAGAAAGAAAAAGAAATTGTTCCTTACATTGATATGAACGAATTTTGGGCACAAGATAGGACTCCTTCCTACTCTTATTCTTGAGCTATAAATGAAAGGATGAACTCCTAGTTTCAAATTAGAAACTCTCCAATAAGTTGCACCCAAGACAACTCCCTTTATCTCTTCTTAATCCTACACTAGTATAAAGAAGAAATCCCTTAAAATAAAACTAATATCTCTTGTTACTACACTAGTAAACTATTAGAGAATATAAACTCAAGTTATTGTGAAACTACTTTTACTTTTAGTGAGAAAAAATATTATAGAGAGATATAGAGATAAGTTTTTCCACACACATTATCATAATGATGTAGTGTATAAATAAGAGGAAAACTTTTTGTTCTCTTCACATGCATGCTGGCCAAGCATGCCCAAAAATGGGTGCCTTTTGCTTTTTGTTCTTAACAAGAAAGTAGCTTAGGTTTAGGTCTTTAGGTAGGTAATGATTATGCTTAATTCTTTAATTAAAACAATAATCAACACCTAAACACTACCCTACCTTGTCAAATCCGGTTTATATATGATAAAATGGGTGTCCATTTTATTTTATGATTTTGTCATTTATCACATGTGTGACATGTGACAAGTAACATGTAATGTAACACCCGCAAATATACCCTATTTTTCTAGTAAAAATGTTTTACGGATACTTTTCAGTGAAATTTAGTTTTAATCGTAAATTTAATTTTCCGAGTCGAATTTAGAATTTCCGAGTTCGTATTTAGAATTTCCGCGAGATTCCATGTGAATCCCGTCTTAAGGCGACTTTGACTTTTTCTTGACTTTTCCACTCATACTCCTTCATATACTCCCTCAAACCCTAACCTAATTCATTTCTCACAACTCAACTCTTCCTTCTTCTCTAAGAAACCCAAAACCTTGCCTCCATTTTCATCCAATCTTAGAATCGTCGTACCTCGCTCATTTCTTGTTCAAATTCACGTAAGTTCGTCTCATTCTTCCCCTCTTATCTTCCTCTATCCGTATTGATAATAAAATTACCGTCTTTCTCGCTTTTCAAACATTCCGTCTTTCTCAAGGTGAAGTATATTCATCTTTTTATTAACTATTTTTAGGTAGTGACCTTCAAGATCCCGACAAAGACTATTTCTTAATCGAATAGGACCTTGACGCGGAGTAAAGACGCATAAAGGTAACGGTGAAGGGTTACTCGATATCATTTACGTGTTTTATGTGTTTTCTAGGCTAGTAATCGTATTTAGATTATGGTTAGTATGCTTAGGACTTGTGTTGTTGTTGATGGATGTTGTTAGTTGTTAATTGATATGAGAATTGATGGTTTGTGATGATAAATAAGGATTTTTGTTGTTGGTAACTTGTTGGGATTTGATCGTTCCTGAATCCCGTGAAGGACGCTGGCTGCGTCGTGGGACGCAGGCTGCGTCGTGGGGGCGCTGGCAGCGTTACGCGCGGCCGACTGCAGTTTTCCTGCACTGACCCCTTTTTGTAAAATGATCATATCTCCTTCGTTACTTGCTTGTTTTGAGCTTGTAACATCCCGTTGGAACCGTAAGAGGATAAGATATCTCCTCCATTTGGAATTTCTGCATTTGCATGTCTAGAACTCTAGTTATGACCGTTTGAAGTGGACCCTTGTTTTAGTTGGTTTCCAAACAACGTTGTTTTGGAGAGGGGATCTATGGTTCTTATTTATTATGTTCATAAACATGTTCTAATACTTATGTATCATGTATTGAATCATTTTAATCGTAGTTAAGTTTATATAATTCCCTATTCTCATGTTTTGTGACGGTTTTTGGTATGTCCCACTTTGAGTCGGTTTTACCTTATGTATTTGATGTGAGCACTTATTGTTCAGTGTTTTGAACTCTCATTCCCCGGTCATACTTTATACCCGTTAGACTTAAATGTCGGAGCGGTGAAGTGTAACCGTGATGCCGTTGTGCATTTGTTTAGTGGGGATATGACGACGTTGTTAGGAGGCGAACGCAATGCGTTGATCGACCCGACCATCAAATGTTGTATTCTTGCAAGGTGGTGTCATTGCATGTAGCGTACTAGCTTGACTTTTGACTATAGATATCTTTCCGCCTCTTTCGTGTGGTTTAGCCGAATTTGGGGTACTCGACGTCTTTGTATGATCGAGTCTTGGATGTGGAATGTCTTACCACATGTCGAATCGGGAAACGTCTTATCCCGAGAGTCTGGCCAGGTTTAGACTAGGACCGTATTATTATCGTCGTCCTACCGAGAGGATTAGAGTCTTGTGTGTACGAAACGTCTTATCGTACATGGTTCCGGGGAAACGTCTTATCCCGTGAACTTGTTTGTCTAGGTCATGAGTATACGAAATGTCTTATCGTATACGGTTCCGGGAAATGTCTTATCCCGTGAGCTTCCATTGGCTTGTCTTGCTATTGTACATGATGCTAGTGGGTGCCATTAACCGTGAGAGAATATGTTTTTATATTTGTATGATCGGACGGTTGTTTGTAAGTTGAATTATATGTGAACATTGATTTGAACACTTACATGAAATAGACGATTGGCATGGATTGTTTGTCGAGTCTCAATCTTATCAAACTTATACCGCTAACGGTGAGATGCAAGCCCTAGTGAGCGTATTCAGTTGCCTAACAGTGTCTTCCCTGAGTCTTTGTATAACATGATGGATTCGGATTTGTATTACATATGCTCTTATCATTATATATTGAATTGCCTATCTATCCTTATCGTATTTCACATGTATATCTATATATGCATGCTTCTACTTTTGTATTTCCTTTTATGTACGTTTGATGTGATATGGCTGGGAGAACCCGGAGTTACTCCCCACTGATTGTGGCGTTCATCTTTTTCATGGATGAATAGGTTGCTTGCATGGATGGCTTTTTGCTTGATATTTTGGGTTCGAGTGTGAGCTAGCGGGCGTTGTCCTTGGATTGAAACACCTCTAGACGATTTTAGCTTGTTTGCTAAACACTTTTACTTGTTAACATTTTGGAGAGACTTCGTCTCTTGATGTAGTATATTTCGTACTTTAGTTTGTAATAGTTGACACTCCTCGTATTCTTTCCTTGCATGTATAAAAGTTTTAAAAACTTCATATTTTCGTTATATAATTCACATGCTTGTTTGTTTTATATTTCCGCATTCGCGAGGGTTGTCACAGTTGGTATCAGAGCTTTATCGCTCCCAACGCACACACGTGAACCCTAAACTTAAACTACTTGACCTTGAAATAATAAATGAGAGATGGGTAGACTTAAGGACCTAAGGTGGTAGTCTTTGGTGTACTTGATGTTGGTTAGGTTCTAACTTGTTTGTTGATTGTGTTGAGTGATGTTATGTTTGTTTGTATCTACCGTTTTGAGGAGGATCATGTGTTACCTAGAAGAAGTATCCTTTACAAAGGTTGAAGATTGACAAGCCTAATTGAAGTGTATTTCTTCCTGCAACGATGTTTTATCTCGTCCTTATGGATCATGCCTCTTTCTCTATAAAGTGCTTCTTTCTCTTCCAACTTGTTTACCTCTTGGAAACTACTCTTGATAGTTTCCTCCATCTTACCATTGGGATCCTTACCTTCCTCTTGTAACATTTTTGTGGATGCCATACCCATTTGTTTGTGGTATATTATACTTGGTCGGAAGAACTTTGAATTGTGTGGAATATTAGTGTTTGCTAGAATGAATTTGTGATTTGAGGAAAATGGTGTAGATCTAAATTCACCCTATATTGATGATTGGTTGTAACTCTAAGGAAAGGTTAGTAAGATAAGTTTGATGATTTTAATGCTTGATGCTTGCCATGACTAATGTATGTAGATAGTTCGGTATTTGATGGTGTTAAGGTTGAATGAGTTGGCTAGGACTTCTTAACCCATTAGTGATTTAATCTTTTGAACTTAGAGTTTAGTAATATCAGAGTGTCTTGAGGATCATATCTAAATTGGAGCTAGTTGGTTTGTAAATAAGAAGTTTTGAATGATATCTTGAGGTGCGAAACTTTTGAGATTTGATGATGTGAGCTATGATGGAAATACCTTGGGACGTTAATGATGATGTTTGACTTGAGGTTGTACTTTGTTAATAATGAACTCGTGGGCTATATGATGTTGATAATGACGTTTTGTTCGGTGTTCTACCTTGTGGGCCGTAGGAGTTGAAAAGAGATTAGTATGGAGAATTCCTTATTGGTTCTTCGGTTTTTGAAACCTTTGGGAATGTGTCAAATTATGGAGTTTAGAGAATGTTACTATGCTTGAGTTGCAATTCCGCAATTGGGAATCCGTGTTATATGAAAGGCTGGATGAATTGGGTTGTAATCGATTTGTTAAATCTAGGTGTACCTTACTTTGATGATTGTGGTACGATGGTCCCTTGTAAGAGACCTTTGTTTGGGATGAGTTGCTTTACTATCACCCTAAGTCTGAAAGGAGAAATTTTTTGGATTAAACTTTAAACCTTTACTCGTACCTTTATCCCTTTCCATTTCCTTTCATGCAAGTTCCTACTAAACCTGATTCCTAGAAAAATAGGGTATATTTGCGGGTGTTACATGTAATCTTGGATTATAAATGTGCATTTAACCAATTTAAATGTAATTTCATAACAAAAAAAATTAGACCTAACATTTTAAGTCACATTTTATAATTACATGTAAATAGAATGGGTCATCTCATATTTGGTTAATATAATCTACAACAATTTGTAATTATAATTGACCAATTTTGCTTATCTCAAATGTTTCATAAACATAATGCATTCTTAGTAATATAACGATTAAATTACTAAAATGAATCTTATTTAATCATATTACAATAAGATATTATTCTCACTAATATTTAAACTTAGTTCAATTTAAGGGATTAATTAATCTGTATCGCGATACAATTAATTAATGTACATGATTAGGGGATTGTCCTTTAGGTGTGACCTCAATGGATCAACTGATCACCACCGTCTTAGGACAGTAACGTCAAACTCAATTGAGCCAATCATTACCGATTTATGTTGACCAGTTGACTATAATATTCATCATCCCTTTGTATTCTTAATATTGAGATTTAATTATGTGATCGTACTATTGATGAGGACACTTACTCCAACATGGTGTACTGAACAACTTCTTTTCCCTGAAGCTAAACTTACAGCTGTAGTAGACAGATTAGTGTCAAGATTTTATGGTCGTTTGAGGCAGTGGTGGATTAGTCTCGGAGCTTATCGACAACTGCAAATCCGACATTCCCCTAAAGTTGATGCTTTCATTGGAAACATCCATAATGAATTTCTAGGTGCTTGGGATCTTTACACAGCTCAAGCAAAAGAAGAATTCCTCAGTATGAAATGTTGTTCATTTATGCGGAAAGATCTTGAACGGCATTATGAAAGGATATCCAAGCGGTTTTATGCTCTTGGAGGTATGCATGATGTAATTCTCAAACAAGCTTATTTAAGTTCTCTTCCAGAGCCATTGGGAAATTAAACCGCTAGACAAATTTACCTCAAAAACATACCTTTGAGTACTGCTACATTGAGAGAATTCTACCAAACATCTCTTGCAGCTCTTGAAAAACTATGTAACCATTAGAAGTTTTTAATACAAATAAATTATCGCGCTTAAAAGATGAAACTCCAATTTTTCAATACCTCTTTTAACCGCGATAATTTTTTGTATGTAGAATGGTAGTGTTTGTCGCTTTGTTTGAAAGCTCCGCTCTTGTAGCCACATATCTGTCTGTTGCCCTTCTCATCTTCTTCAAGTAGAACAACACCCCAATAGCAATCACTTGCATATGTTTGTAGAATTCTTTTTCCTTTTGATGGGATTTTTAATGCCAGGAGAGTTTCTGTAATTTATTTTAACTCCCTTATTGCCTCTGTGCATTTTTGGTTCCATGGGGCAGTGTCTTTCTTCAGTTGGGCTGATAATATTGACATGTGCTTTGCTAGGTCATTGATAAAATCTGCCATATAATTGACAATGCCAAGAAATTGCTGGATTTTCTTATAGGAGAGCTTTTCATCTGGGAATTCTTCAAGTTGTGTAGCAATATGAGGCTGAAGATAATATTGACCTCTAGAGATATGCATCCCGTGAAAATAAATTTTTGCTTCTCCGACGACCATCTTTTTCTCCGAAAGCATTATCCCATATTGTTGAACAATATCATGAAACTTTGCTACCAAGGCAGAGTGTGAATCAATATCCATGGAGAACAAGAGTATGTCGTCTATATATACCAAGGCACTTGTAAGGATTGGTTCGAAGATCTTGATCATTGCTTTCTTGAATAAGGATGGAGCTGTTTTTAACCCGAATGGCATAACCTTCCATTGGTAATGTTGACCAGGGATGCAGAAAGCGGTTTTTGGTCTCTCTTCTGGTCTAATCCCTAATTGCCAAAATCCGGCATTAAGATCAAAATTTGAGAATATTTGTGCTTGGGGTAGTTTTTGAAAAAGAACTTCTCTTTGTGGTAGTGGAAACTTGTCATCGGTAAGGAAATAGTTAAGAGGTTGGTAATTGATAACTATCCTTAACTTTCCTCGTACTTGTTCTGCTCTTTTATTGACATAAAACGCTTCACATACCCATGGGGAGGTGGTTGGCTCAATTAGGTTTTCTTTTTGTAGTTGGTCAATTTCTTGAAGAGCCAAACTATAACGGTCTGGGTTCATTCCCATATGGCTTGCTTTTGTTGGGTTGATGTCTTCATTCTTTTTGAATGGCAAAGTTTTAAAGAATTCAGGGTTATGCATAATGGAGAAGAGCATTCTGTGAGAAATTCAGAGTGGGATTCAGCACATGATGTTTTGGCTATGTTATCTCTTATGGGAAGAAGGAGTTCATAAGAATAAAGGTGTGGGGTTCACGTCCATGGTAAAAATTGGTTTTTCTGTTTTAGACGATTTTGGATGCCATGATACCCTTTTGAGACTGTGTAGAACATCAAAACCAAGTATAAAGTCTTTTCCGGGAAGATCAGACCCATATACTCTAGTTTTCAACATCTAACCTGGAAACAGCTGAATGTAAATCGTCTTACTTTTAAAAGATATATAGAAAACCTGCCCATTTGCTGCTTTAAACGCCACAGAACATGCCTCCCAATGTGATGGGGGGAGAATATTTGGTTTGATTATGGAGGATGCAGCACAAGTATCAAAATATGCAATAACAGGTATGGGTTTGTCTTAGTTGTTTGGAAAAATGTAGATTTTTCCATTTGGAGAAGGATGAAGAGGATAAGTTGGGATAATACCATTTTGTGGTTCTGCTTTACAGGCTTCTATAGGATAAAGATCAAACCTGACAAACTGGTCGATAATACCTTCATCTTCTTCAGAGTCTTGGTCTGAATCTTCAGATGAAACTTCTTCAAACTCCATTCCCATTGCCAAAATGGTTTCATCTATTGGTTCATCATCAAGAGAGATGATGGACTCAATATCTGCATCATCAATGTCTTCAATTTGAGCTAAGTATCCCAAAAGATTATCTATTTTCTCTTTGTTCAAACAGTCTTTTGCATAATGCCCCTTCTTTTTGCAAATATAGCATCGATTAGACTTTTTGAACCCACATTGTTTTTTCTTCCTGAAAAATTTCCATTTTTTATTTCCAGACAATGGTGGAAACTTTTTATTCCATCTTTTTTTGTAAACTTTGTATTTTCTTTATTCTGAGGACGTGCATCAACATTTCTTAGGTTTGCACTTGATGAAGAGTTCTGGATGATCGCAAGCTCTTCCTAAAAGCTTTCCCTGTTCTCGTAGTTGCTTGAAAAACTTCTGATGGTTACATAATTTTTCAAGAGTTGCAAGAGATGTTTGGTAGAGTTCTCCCAATGTAGCAGTACCCAAAGGTATGTTTTTGAGGGAAAACTGTCTAGCGGTTTCATTTCCCAATGGCTCTGGAAGAGAATTTAAATAAACGTGTTTGAGATTTACATCATTCATACCTCCAAGAGCATAAAACCGCTTGGACATCCTTTCATAATGATGTTCAAGATCTTTCCGCATAAATGAACACCATTTCATACTGAGGAATTCTTCTCTTGCTTGAGTTGTGTAATGATCCCAAGCACCTAGAAATTCATTATAGATATTTCCAATGAAAGCATCAGCTGTAGGAGACTGTCGGATTTGCAGTTGTCGATAAGCTCCGAGACTAATCCATCACTGCCTCAGACGACCATAAAATCTTGACACTAATCTGTCTACTACAGTTGTAAGTTTAGCTCTAGGGAAAAGAAGTTGTTCAGTACACCAGGCATGCATTTCATTGATTTTATCCCTCCATTTTGAGGGCGGAATGTTATTATAAGAAAATCCATGACCTTGTATATCTTGACCTTTAAGATTCCAATCTGGTGGAGCATGAGCACTAGGTTGGTGATGTTCCTCCGGATTTTCTGTTTCACTCTCAACCACCTTCTCAACCAGGGTTGGCTCAGCCATCATAAATTCTGGTATTAAGACCTCGTCTACTGAATTTTGAGATGTGGGTTTCTTTGTTTTTGGTTTGGCCAAACTGGTTAGATGAAGTGAGATGGGATTATGATGTTCTATTATAAATTGTGAGGCGTTTTCTGGATCTTGAGTCATAGGAGGTTCTATCTGAGTTATTGTTGATGTTTTTTCTCCATCTTTCGATGCAGATTGCCTCTTTTTTGTTATATGTTTTTCTTCAAGAACTTTTGTCGGAAGGAATGACGATGCTCTGAAAGGGCTCAATTCTGGAGTTAGAAGAGCAAGGGGTTGTAGATGTTTTTCAAAGGGTGGTGTATATACTGGGTATGTTGTAAATATGTCGCAGGGCATAAGATGAAACTTAAATTTTTCAATACCTCTTTTAACCACAAGAATTTCTTTATATGTAGAATGGTAGTGTTTCTCGCTTTCTTTGAAAGCTCCGCTCTTGTAGCCACATATCTGTTCGTTGCCCTTCTCATCTTCTTCAAGTAGAACAGCACCCCAATAGCAATCACTTGCATCTGTTTGTAGAATTCTTTTTCCTTTTGATGGGATTTTTTATGCCGGGAGAGTTTTTGTAATTTATTTTAACTCCCTTATTGCCTCTGTGCATTTTTGGTTCCATGGGGCAGCGTCTTTCTTCAGTTGGGCTGATAATATTGACCTGTGCTTTGCTGGGCCATTGATAAAATCTGCCATATAATTGAAAATGCCAAGAAATTGCTGGATTTGCTTATATGAGAGCTTTTCATCTGGGAACTCTTCAAGTTGTATAGCAATATGAGGCTGAAGATAATATTGACCTCTGGAGATATGCATCCGGAGAAAATCAATTTTTTTTCTCCGACGACCATCTTTTTCTGCGAAAACATTATCCCATATTGATGAAAAATATCATGAAACTTTGCTAGCAAGGCAGAGTGTGAATCAATATCCATGGAGAACAATAGGATGCCGTCTATATATACCAAGGCACTTGTAAGGATTGGATCGAAAATCTTGATCATTGGTTTCTGGAATAAGGACGGAGCTTTTTTTAACCCGAATGGCATGACCTTCCATTGGTAATGTCGACCAGGGATGCAGAAAGCGGTTTTTGGTCTCTCTTCTGGTCTAATCCCTAGTTGCCAAAATCCGACCTTAAGATCAAATTTTGAGAATATTTGTGCTTGGGGTAGTTTTTGAAAAAGAACTTCTCTTTTTGGTAGTGGAAACTTGTCATCGGTAAGGAAATGGTTAAGAGGTATGTAATTGATAACTAACCTTAACTTTCCTCGTACTTGTTATGCTCTTTTATTGACATAAAACGCTTCACATGCACCTGGGGAGGTGGTTGGCCCAATTAGGTTTTCTTTTTGTAGTTGGTCAATTTCTTGAAGAGCCAAACTGTAATGGTCTGGGTTCATTCCCATATGTCTTCATTCTTTTTGAATGGCATAGTTATAAAGAAGTCAGGGTTTTGCCATAATGGAGAAGAGAATTTTGTGAGAAATTCAGAGTGGGATTCAGCACATGAGATTTTGGCTATGTTATCTCTTATGGGATGAAGGAGTTCATAAGAATAAAGGTGTGGGGTTGACGTCCATGGTAACAAATGGTTTTTGTATTTTAGACCTTTTGGATGCCATGATACCCTTTTGAGACTGTGTAGAACATCAAAACCAAGTATAAAGTCTTTTCCGGGAAGATCAGACCCATATACTCTAGTTTTCAACATGTAACCCGGAAACAGCTGAATGTAAATCGGCTTACTTTTAAGAGATATATAGAAAACCTGCCCATTTGCTGCTTTAAACGCCACAGAACATGCCTCCTATTGTGATGGGGGGAAAATATTTGGTTTGATTATGGAGGAGGCAGCACCAGTATCAAAATATGCAATAACAGGTATGAGTTTGTCGTATTTGTTTGGGAAAATGTAGATTTTTGCATTTGGGGAAGGCGGAAGAGGATAAGTTGGGATAATATCATTTTGTGGTTCTCTTTTACAGGCTTCTATAGGATAAAGATCAAACCTGACAAACTGGTCGGTAATACCTTCATCTTCTTCAGAGTCTTGGTCTGAATCTCCAGATGAATCTTCTTCAAACTTCATTCCCATTGCCAAAATGGTTTCATCTTTTGGTTCATCATCAAGGGAGAAGATGGACTCAATATCTGCATCATCAATGTCTTCAATTTGAGCTAAGTATCCCAAAAGATTATCTCTTTTCTTTTTGTTCAAACAGTCTTTTGCATAATGCCCCTTCTTTTTGCAAATATAGCATCGATTAGACTTTTTGAAACCACGTTGTTTTTTCTTCCTGAAAAATTTCCATTTTTTATTTCCACACAATTGTGGAAACGTTTTCTTCCATATTTTTTTGTAGACTTTGCTTTTTCTTCCTTCTGAGGACGTGCATCCACATTTCTTAGTTTGTACTTGATGGAGAGTTCCGGATGATCGCAAGCTCTTCCTAAAAGCTTTCCCTGTTCTTGTAGTTGCTTGAAAAACTTCTGATGGTTACATAGTTTTTCAAGAGCTGCAAGAGATGTTTGGTAGAGTTCTCCCAATGTAGCAGTACCCAAAGGTATGTTTTTGAGGGAAAACTGTCTAGCGGTTTCATTTCCCAATGGCTCTGAAAGAGAATTTAAATAAGCGTGTTTGAGATTTACATCATCCATACCTCCAAGAGCATAAAACCGCTTGGACATCCTTTCATAATGTTGTTCAAGATCTTTTCGCATAAATGAATAGCATTTCATACTTAAGAATTCTTCTCTTGCTTGAGTTGTGTAATGATCCTAAGCACCTAGAAATTCATTATAGATGTTTCCAATGAAAGCATAAAATGTTGGAGACTGTCGGATTTGCAGTTGTCGATAAGCTCCGAGACTAATCCATCCTTGCCTCTGACGAACATAAAATCTTGACACTAATCTGTCTACTACAGTTGTAAGCTTAGCTCCAGGGAAAAGAAGTTGTTCAGTACACCAGGCATGCATTTCATAGATTTTATCCCTCCATTTTGAGGGCGTAATGTTATCAAAAGAAAAGCCATGACGTGGTATATCTTGACCTTTAAGATTCCAATCTGGTGGAGGATGAGCATTAGGTTGGTCATGTTCCTCCGGATTTTCTGTTTCACTCTCAACCACCTCCTTAACCTGGGTTGGCTCAGCCATCATAAATTCTGGTATTAAGACCTCGCCTACTGAATTTTGAGATGTGGGTTTCTTTGTTTTTGGTTTGGCCAAACTGGTTAGAAGAGAGGAGATGGGATTATGATGTTCTATCATAAATTGTGAGGCGTCGTCTGGATCTTGAGTCATAGGAGGATCTATCTGAGTTATTGTTGATATTTTTTTTCCTTCTTTCGATGCAGATTGCCTCTTTTTTGTTATATGTCTTTCCTCAAGAACTTTTATCGGAAGGAATGACGATGCTCTGAAAGGGCTCAATTCTGGAGGTAGAAGAGGAAAGGGTTGTGGATGTTTTTCAAAGGGTGGTATATATACTGGGTATGGGTTAAATATGTCGCAGGGCATACTTGGTGGTGTTTTTGGTGGATTTTGTAAGGAGGATAATTGTGCTATCAAAATTGTTAACTCAGACTCCTTTTGTGAAATAAGTGGAGATGCTATGGAAGCTGTTGTTGCAAGTCGTAGTAGTTCTTGGTGTAATGAAGAGATATTTTGATGTATCTCTTTTACTGCAAGATCCATGATAGTTACCATTTTATCTATTTGTTGCAACAAATTGTTTTGGGCTCGTGCATTTTCTGACTGCCAGTTTAATGTTGCTTCTACAGCACTTATTTGCTTTGTTGAACCATCCGGATTTTTGGTGACTGGATTTTTTACCTTCCATGAATGTTTAGAATTTACTTCCTCAAATTATGTCGGTGGAAAATCTTTGTCTTGAGGAGAGGATGGACCAAACATGTAGCATGGGGGAATACCTTTTTGAGGATTTTCATGTTTTTCTTGTTTTGAATATTGTACATAATATTCAAAACTTTTTCCAGCTGGTTCTCCTAGGAGGCAACCATTTGGATCACCTCACACATATTTTCCTTTAAGGATTTGTTGAGAGGATTTTTTGTTTCTATTTCTTTTCTTTGGGTAATCATCCTCATCTCAGTCTGTTAGCATGCAATTTTCACAGTCACAGACATCAAAGAATTTGTGTTCTGACTCATCCTTAAATACATATACCGGGTCTCCAAGATAGTTAAACGAATATATAGGAATGTTAAGATAACTCTCATTTTGTTTCATTGAGATGAAGAGTGGAGTGATAGTATTTATTTCAGTACAGAAAATTGGTGGACAAGACATTGCATCAGGTTCCTTTTTGAAAAATATTTCAATGGTGCCATCTTTTTGTTTGGTAATTTTTGAGTCTGGGGATTGTAAAAGAGTGTTTATTTCATGTATCTTTTCATAGTTGGTAATCCAAGACTCTGGGAGTAGTTTGATGAGTTCATCTTTCGGAATTTGTCTAGGAATTGTTGTATTAAGTAAATAGTGCGATCACTTAATTAAATCTCAATAACAAGAATACAAAGGGATGATTAACATTATAGTCAACTGATCCACATTAATCGGTAATGATTGGCTTGCTAGAGTTTGACGTTACTGTCGTATGACGGTGGTGATTAGTTGATCCCTTGAGGTCACACCGAAAAGACGATTCTCTAATCATGAAAGTTAATTAATTGTATAGTGATACAGATTAATTAATCCTTTAATTGAACGAGTTCAAATTATATATGAGAATTGTATCTTATTGTATTATGCTTAAATAAGATACATATTGGTAATTAAATGTTACATTACAAAAGTTGAATAATGTTTATGAAACATTAGAGATAAGAATGAGTGATTAATTATAATTACAATAAGTTGTAGATTATATTAAGAATATGTGTCATGATGCATTATACATACATGTAATTACAAATTATAACTTAAAATGTTAAATGGAATTTATTTGTTATAAGATTGTATTTAATTAGTTAAATATAATTTTATAAGCTCAATTACATACATTTTGTCACATGTCACAAATATGACAAATGACAAAATGTAAAAGTTAAAATGGGATCCCATATTACCTCATGGAACCGGCTTTGGGTAGGTGAGGATTAGGGTGATTATGCTTTGTGATTAATTGTTAAGACACACTTATTACCCTAATTACCTAAGCCCTACTCTAGTGATTTGGGTAAGAGGAAACGCAAGCATGCTTGTCCCCTTCCCAAACCCAATACCGCCGGTCCCCATGAAAAAGAGTGATGAGAAGAAGTTCTCATTATAATTGATTCATTCATGCTTACAAAAAATACTACTTACTTATCTCACTTAGATTATAACTTAAGGAAGTTATTCAAGATCTAAGTTCTCATATTCATACTCAACACATTACTAATAGTAGTAATAACATATACATTGAGGGAGCCTCTTATCTTATCTAGTAATATAAGATAAAAGGTGATTGTGGGATAGTCTAGGTGCATCCAAGAGGAGTGTCTCTACACTTGGGACTTAGGAAGTTCATCCCTAGATCTATTAGCTCAAGAACAAGGAGAGGAAGGAGTCCTTTCCTTGTGCCCATACTCGACACTAGCAATGTGAGGAAACCGTTCTTTTCTTCATCTTGTTTATTTTTATTAGCATGTAACTAGATCT
Source organism: Heliosperma pusillum (assembly GCA_022085475.1). Classification (NCBI taxonomy): domain Eukaryota; kingdom Viridiplantae; phylum Streptophyta; class Magnoliopsida; order Caryophyllales; family Caryophyllaceae; genus Heliosperma; species Heliosperma pusillum. Next base: position 43,755 of record JAIUZE010075199.1, read on the forward strand.
TGCATAAACTAATTAAAGAGTTTATTAGTTAATCATAGGAAGAGTCTTATGAGTAGGTATATGAACCTAACAATTGGTATCAGAGCGTAGGATGTTGCATGCAATCGGTTTTATGAAGTTTTTACGAGTTAAAGTAACAAAATAGAACTAGAAATTAGTGATTTATTAGATAAAGTCACGACATTTTAAGCATGAATTACCTTCTGGTCCTAAAATTGTTTTAGGCCATTTTCATGATTTATGGAAGATTATTGCTTTATTTAATGATTTTTAGTTAAATAAATCCATTTTAATGAGTAAAGTGAACTTTTATTAACTAAAAATAGTTAAATATCGAATATGGCCATGAAATTTTAATATGATATCACATGCATATGTTACCTACTGTATGTAAAATTTGAGATAAATATGATTTATTTTGCATGATTTATGATTTTTAATAGTTAAAAAGCCATAAATAGTGATTATTTTGGCATAAATAGCTACAATAAATTTTTGGCAAGCGAAAATTATCAAATGTTGCATAAATACTGTAAATATCAGATGTATATGTTGAAAATTAATTAGATTAATTTGTTTATGATTTTAGTATTTTATTTGATAAAATCGATTAATAGTAACTATATTTTTCTCTAAAATGATTCAAAATTTTTTTATCTAAATTTTGACAAGAAGATGTTCGTGGAAATGTTCCAGAATATTCAAAATTTTAATTTTCAAATTTATGAATTATTGTAATTTAATTTGGAATTATTATATAAAAGTTATGTTAATAAAGGTCAAAACCGAGCAATAATGCAAGACCGAGTTGAATTATTGTCAAATAATTAGTGGAGACTATTTTTGAGTCCTAAAACAGTTAGGGTAATTAACTTGGGCTTAAATTTAATTTAAGTATTAATTTGTGATTTTAATTGGTTATTATCACGCAGTTCCATAAAACCGGATTTATATACGATATAAGGTTAATAAGGCGATTTGGCACATTAATATTGCATGAGTTTACATATATTTATGCTGCATTTTGAATGAATGAATGTCATTTTGATTTATGTAATTTTTGGAATTATGTAATTTTTCTTAGTATGGCCTTAGTTTTTAATCGATATTACGCGAAATGTATGGGACTATTGATTCAGTTGTACTTTAATGTGATCTCGTATCACTTTTATTGTATTATTCCATCTTATTTTATTAATGTATAATAGAACAGCCTTGTAATTTTATTATATCATTTGTAATCCCGGAGTTTCCTATAGACGGTGCCATTTGGAAAGGCGCTCCATAAGGAAGACGGTGTCCTTGGGAGGCGTGCAAATAAAGTTCAAGGAAAAAAGGAGTTGTTTTCCGAATTTTTAATAGTTAATTTGATTTTCTATTATTTTAGGAAGGTCATACTAGGAATTTATTTTATTGCTTGCATTTTATTTATATGTTACATGCATGCCAAATCGCCACTTAAACAACACATGCATTTAATCGAGTCAATCGACCGCGTCAATTATAATTATCCATAGTTCACCTATTTAGTTCACTTAAAAACGAGATAGATAATATAAATTGACTTGACCTCTAGTTTGATAATTGAGACTTAGCCTTAACAAATAGTAGAACCCACGAATCCCAATTTCGTAAGGAAGTAGGTTCGGTTCACCGAGGTGCTAAACTTATTATGTTGGGTCAGTGGGGCAATAAATGGTTATTGCATCTAAATTTGGTTGAACTCAAAGGAATTATTAGGGTTTGTGGCTCATGTGTTCCGGGCTAAAGATGAAAATAAAGTATTTCATCGACCAAGAATTCTAATTGTAGAATCGGTTAAAGAGATAACCCACCAAATAATATTAATAAAGGTCGTGGAGTCCGTGACTCACATAAACCCGAGTTAATATAGGATTTGGGTCTTGGAATCATTTATGTAATTGGATAGAGGTCATTCTATAAATGTTAAACTTGTTTAAAATGTTTGCAAGTATTTTAAAACGATAAATGTTGTTGTTTCTTTCATCTCATATTTTGTAGTCAAATCTTGTTTTATTCGCAATTTCGGCAAACGATAACGAGGTTCGACCTCCCGCACCACAAGGCACCACCGTATCATGGCTTAGATCCTTTATGGATCAATGCAAATTGGAAAAGAATTGTTCTAATTTCGCGAATTGGAATGGGCAACTTTGCCTTGCCACCAAAGGTGATGGTAAGCTTTGTTACCTCACCAAGGCTTCTCCCAACACTCCTAAATGCAAGGTCAACTAACGCCGTAAAGAAGGCCTATGAGACCTACCAAATAGAATCGGCCACGATCAAGAATGTCTTGATCTACTCTCTAGATACCGAGCTTCAAATGAATGTCATAAAGATGAATTCCATGTACGAGATTTACACAAAACTCGTGATCGTGTTTTCACGAGCTCTTAGGATCATTCAATATGAAGTCGCGTCTTAATTTTTCGACCTTAAACATGAAGGATGGTCAATATGTTTGCTCACACGTACTCAAATGATTGAGGATGTCGAGATACTCAAGAAATAAGGAATAACGATTCCTGAGCAACTTGTGATTGACCTCATACTCCACTCCCTAAACCGTATCAAAGGGTTTGCCAATTTTAGGGTGAACTTAAACATGCAAAACGTCACCACGGCTCTACATGAGTTGCACAAAATGGTTGTGCAAACTGACCGTGATATGGGCTACAATGGTAGCACTAGCAAAGAGGTTTTGAACATCAAATGATAAAAGCAAAGGGAAGTTCAAGAAGAGTGGACACAAAGGGAACAAGCCCACACCTTCTAAGGACAAAGAAAGGCTATTGGGAATAGTTATTCAAAGTCTAAGAATGGTGTCACCTCCAATGACAAGTGCCATTATGTAATGGTATAGGCCATTTGAAATGTATTTGCCCCATATATTTTGGAGATATTAAGACTGGACGAGTTCTTCCAGTAAATAATAGTTCTCCCGAATGTTTGTGTTATTGATATTAATCTCAACTTTAGTATTTTGATACAAGTTGTAATTCTCATCCTCCTAATTAGATTAAGGGCATGAGAAGAAAGACAAAGCAAAGCAAGCTTTAGGGAATCTCTAAGATGAGGGAGCTAAGGTAGCCACGACATAGAGGAGACCTAAGGATTAGCTTGGCATTCTTGCTATTTGTCTTTCTAGTTATTTTGAATGTCGTTTTGGAACTTTTGATTTATGTGTTAGACATGAAAACTGGTTATTATTTCCAATATTTAAAGGACAATTATTGTACTATATAATGATAGCTTGGTTTTCAACCCAGGTCATTATGTTTGTGGAATTTATTTTCTAAACTTTTCATTATACAAAGTTAATATCTTAAACATAAAGTATTGTGTCAAATTGATCATATGAGAAAATATAATGATTGGATCATTATAATTTCCTAAGTTATGAATTGGATTCTCACTTATGGACTTGTGAATAAGTATCACAACTTATTTGAAATAAGAAAGATCAATTGCATAGTCAAATCGAGTTAATGAACTCACATTTAGGGATTTACAATCCATATAAGCCCTAAGATAAGATCTTTCAAACACCAAATTAGACTCCATACTAGCTATGAAAGGGTTAAGAATCCTATATTTGTTCAAGACATGGATAAGAGTTTAAGTATTTTGCTTAAATAGAGTGAGTCTATAGAGAAGCTAAAATACTAAAGTCTAAACAAATAAGTCTACTATAGATCACTCAAAGTTAATAAAAGTTAATACGAGCATCATACCCCACTTATACCTGGAGAACAAACCTGTTTGTGACTAAGTAATAGAGCTCATGAAGCTATCCTAACAAGAATTTTCTCATTTACACCTAAAGAAACAAAACTGTTTGTGGCTCATGGTGCTATCCTTCACGTAAATAAGCGTATTTACTAAAGGATAGAGTGGGAGAAAATATGCCACAAACAAAGACAAGAGAAAATGTACTTAATTCATCCAAGGTCGGAATCTTATAGTGAAAGCTTATAGTGAAAATATCTACTTTTTGAAAGTAATAATTATGATCTATAGATAGGCGGTTATAATTTCCAATTCGAATTTGTTGCATAAGAGCCTTAAGAATACAAGATGGATATTATACATATAAAATTACTTGGGGAGTTTTGGACCTCCCTAGGGTGAATAAAACTCTATTGTAAAGTATTATATATAAGTTAAAATATAACCATCTTTGAGATCAAAGATTATTGCATCTACACTTCGTTGAAAGTATATGTATGACAAAGTGACAAAGAGTTGTTTAAAGATTCCTTTCTAAATGGGCATTTAGAAGTGAACAAGTTGTCATACAAAATTTAGGAGATCAATGTGTGATCCTAAGAAAGCACTTGAGAGGTTGTAATAAGCATTGCATAACAAGAAAGAATGGTTTACTCGAATTGTCGAAGAGCCATGTTTTTGCATGAAGTTAAGTGGGAGCTAGATCTATCATGTGTGGACATGAAGGTTAGTGTAACACCCGCAAATGTACCCTATTTTTATAAGTAAAATATTTTACGGATACTATTCAGCGAAATTTAGTTTTAATTTAGAATTTAATTTTCCGAGTCGAATTTAGAATTTCCGAGTTCGTATTTGGATTTTTCGCGAGATTTCAAGTGAATCCCGTCTTAAGCCGTCTTTGACTTTTCTTGACTTTTTCCACTCACCTTTCATATACTCCTTCCTAACCCTAACCTAACTCACACAACTCAAACACTTCCTTCTTCTCTAAGAAACCCAAAACCCAATCTTCCATAATCTTTCCAAGCTTAGATTCGTCATAACTCATTCGTTTCTCGCTCAAAGTCACGTAAGTTCGTCTTATTCTTTCCTTCTCATCTTCCTCTATCCGTATTGTTAATAAAATTACCGTATTTCTCGCTTTTTAAATTATCAGTCTTTCTCAAGGTGAATGATATTCATCTTTTGTTATCTAATTGTAGGTGGAGACTTTCTAGAAATCGATTAAAGACGCGAAAAGGTAACGGTGAAGGGTTACTCGATATCATTTACGTGTTTTACGTGTTTTCCATGTTAGGAATCGTATTTAGAATATGACTAGTAAGCTTAGAAATTGGGTTGTTGATGATAGTTGTTGTTAGTTGATAATTGATATGATAATTGATGATTTATGATAATAGTTGATGATGGTTGAGTTTAGAACAAAATGGAGTTGTCTTGACCCAAGTCACGGTCGTGAAACTCATGTCACGAGCGTGAAATAGTGGCTGACCATATACCCTTGCGTAACAGAGAGTTTCACGGGCGTGAAATACAAGTCACGGTCGTGACTTGTGCAGTTTCACTGCACTGACCCCTTTTCGTAAAATGATCATATCTCCTTCGTTACTTGCTTGTTTTGGGCTTGTGACATCCCGTTGGAACCGTAAGAGGATAAGCTATGACCTCCATTTGTAATATCTGCATTTGCGTGTCTAGAACTCTAGTTATGACCGTTTAAAGTGGACCCTTGTTTTAGTAGGTTTCCAAACAACGTTGTTTTGGAGAGGTGATCTATGTTCTTATTTATTATGCTTCATAAACTTGTTCAAATGCTTATGTATCATGTATTGATTCATTTTTATTATAGTTAAACTAATATACCTCCCTATTCTCATGTTTTGTGACGGGTTTTGCTATGTCCCACTTTGAGTCGGTTTTTACAAAGGTTACGGTTTGAGCACTATTTTTGTTATGTGCTTTGTACTCTCATTCCCTTGGCTACCTCCACGTTCGTAAGGCTGGAATGTCGGAACGGGGAGGTATCCTACTGCTTAATTGCATGTGTTAGTGGGCATACGACGACGTTGTTGGGAGGCGAACGCTATGCGTTGATCGACCCGGCCGTCAAATGTTGTGTACTTGCGAGGTGGTGTTATTTGCATGTAGCGTACCGCTTGTTATGAGGCTTGAGCTCTTTTCCGCCTCTTTCGTGAATTGATCTACCGAATTTGGGGTACTCGGCTTCTATGGTTGACCGAGTCTTTGATGCGAAAGTTTATCGCATGTCGAATCGGAAAACGTTTATTCCGAGAAGTGGCCAGGTTTAGACTAGGACCGTATTATTATCGTCGTGCTACCAGGAGGAAATTAGTCCACATATACGAAATGTAGATCGTGTATGCGTTCAGGGAAATGTTTATCACGTGGATGCCTTTTAATCATACTTGCATGTACACGGTGCTAGTGCGTTTCATTTACCGTGAGAGATGTCGTCTTGTGTTGTTGTGTTTGGATGCGTGATTACATGATTGATTATTCATGATCATTGCATGACTTGGCATGGTTTGTTTGTCGAGTCTCAATCTTATCAAACTTATACCGCTAACGGTGAGATGCAAGCCCTAGTGAGCGTATTCGGTTGCCTAAGAGTGTCTTCCCCGAGTCTTTGTATAACATGATGGATTCGGATTTGTATTCTATATGCTCTTATCGTTATATAATGAATTGCCTATCTATCCTTATCGTATTTCACATGTATATTCATATATGCATGCTTCTACTTTTGTATTTCCTTTTATGTACGTTTAATGTGATATGGCTGGGAGAACCCGGAGTTACTCCCCACTGACTGTGGCGTTCATGTTTTTCATGGATGAACAGGTTGCTTGATTTGGATGGCTTTTTGATTGGTATTTTGGGTTCGGGTGTGAGCTAGCGGGCGTTGTCCCTGGATTGAAACACCTCTAGACGTTATTTAGCTTGTTTGCTAATCACATTTACTTTGATAACAATTGGAGAGACTACGTCTCTTGTGGTAGTATATTTCGTACTTTGGTTTGTAATATTTGACACACCTCGTATTTTCTATCTTGCATGTATAAAGGTTTTTAAAATACCGTATTTCCGCTAATTAATTCACATGCTTGTATGTTTTATTTCCGCATTCTCGAGGGTTGTCACAGTTGGTATCAGAGCTTTATCGCTCCCGACGCACACACGTGAACCCTAAACTTAAATTACTTGACCTTGAAATAATCAATGAGAGATGGGTAGACTTAAGGACCTAAGGTGGTAGTCTTTGGTGTACTTGATGTTTGTTAGGTTCTAACTTGTTTGTTGATTATGTTGAGTGATGTTATGTTTGTTTGTATCTACCGTTTTGAGGTGGATCATTGTGTTACTTAGAAAAAGTATCCTTTACCGAAGATTGAAGATTGACAAGTCTAATTAAAGTGTATTTCTTCCTCATCTATGAATTCTCTCATCCTTATTGTATTATGCTCTCTTCCTTCTATCTAGGTGCTTCTTTCTCTTCCAACTTGTTTGCCTCTTGAAATTACTCTTGATAGTTCCTCCATCTTACCATTGGTATCCTTACCTTCCTCTTGTAACATTTTTGTGGATGTCATACCCATTTGTTTGTGGTATATTATACTTGGTCGGAAGAACTTTGAATTTTGTGGAATATTAGTGATTGTTAGAATAAATTTGTGATTTGAGGAAAATGGTGTAGATCTAAATTCACCCTATAATGATGATTGGTTGTAACTCTAAGGAAAGGTAGTAAGATAAGTTTGATGATTTTAATGCTTGATGCTTGCCATGACTAATGTGTAGATAGTTCATGGTATTTGATGGTGTAAGGTTGAATGAGTTGGCTAGGACTTCTTAACCCATTAGTGATTTAATCTTTTGAACTTAGGAGTTTAGTAATATTAGAGTGTCTTGAGGATCATATCTAAATTGGAGCTAGTTGTTCTAAGTGAGAATATTTGGATGATACCTTGAGGTGTAAAACGCTTTTGAGACTAAGTGACTTTTTGTGGATTCTAGTGTATGTGTTAGAATATACGCTTGGTGGAAAAGTACTTGGCTATAATTCTTGGATTTAAAAATATGACCTTATATCATAGTATCGGAGACTTGGTTGAGGTAGTAAGTCGTCGTGATTGATTAAACCATGTTACTTAAGGATTATGGTCATGAGTGGAATCTGATTAGATTGGCTATGTCGGTGATGCCTTATGATGTTGATAATGACGTTCTGTTCGGTGTTCTATCTTGTGGGCCATAGGAGTTGAAAAAAGATTAGTATCGAGAATTCCTTATTAGTTCTTCGATTTTGAAACCTTTGGGAGTGTGTCAAATTTTGGAGTTGAGAGAATGTTATTATGTTTAAGTTGCAATTCCGAAATTGGGATACCGTGTTATATGAAAGTATGGATGAATTGGGTTGTAATCGATTTGTTAAAACTAGGTGTACCTTACTCCGATGATTTGTGGTACGAGGGTCCCTTGTAAGAGACCTTTGTTATTGAGATGATTTGCTTTGCTATCGCCCTGAGTTTGAAAAGGGAATTTTGTGGATTAAACCTTAAACCTTTTTCTCGTGCCATTATCCCTTTCCATTTCCTTTCATGCAAGTTCCTACTAAGCCCGATTCCTAGGAAATTGTTTTCTCTTATCTTCTTCCTTTGCTTGGCTACCTTCATAGCTATATCTATCCAATATCTAGCTTTTGGCTCCCTGCCTCTAGCGTTCCTCTAATTTTCGTCCGATCTTATCGCGTTCGTGTTTCCCTCGAAATCTCCTATCGTTTCCAATGTCATGGTGTCATTGTCTTTCCTCTGGTGAGATGATTAGGTTGTTAGCTAGCTTCGTGTTGATTTTGATCATGAATAGGATTGGGATTTAAACCTTAGGATGAATCTGTTGGTGGTATTGTACTCTCTTGGTGGCTTCATTTATTGAGCTTGCTAGTGTAGTGCTATTTTGGGAATCAAGTTGAGCGAGATGATATTCGTTGTTGTTGAGTATTATATCGGTTGCTTGGGATATCATTTGGGAATTAGATGTCTCTAATTGGTGGATTCTAAAAGAGACTTTGCTTTAGGGTAATTGAGTTGGTACCCAAAGTTTGAGGAGTTTTGTCATAAATGAAAATCGATTCATTTTGAGTTTTAGATGATCTAAATGATTTGAATGGTTGTCTGATTTCCAAGTGATTGGTCATTTGTGTTTTGGAATTAGTAATTCTCTTTTATTCTTAAGGAACCGTAGTTTGCTAATGTGACTATTTATATTTGAGGCTTCGAGCGTAGTAATGATCGAATTAAGGATGTTAGGGCGTATTAAAGAATTCTTATAAACGATAATGGATTGTGGATTTTCCCTTGTCGTGAGACTTTGGATGAGACTAGTTGGATCTTAGATAATTATGTTTGGTTGCGTGGATTGTGTTTTGATTTTCGAGGATGAGAAAGTTCATTGTAAATTTAGGATAATGAGTTTGAAGTAAATTGGATTAAAGGATTTCATGGTAAGTCCTTTACTTTGTGGTTGTTAGCGATCATGTTTCCATAGATAAATATTTTGTTGGTAGTTTCTAGTAAGAGTTTTGATGAAACTAAGAAGATTAGAGTGCGTAATAAATCTTTCATGTGGATTGTTAGTTGTGGAGTCTACCGTGCCGATGGACCTTAGTAGATTCTAATTGGATTCGAATAATTGGGATTTACTCGAAGTTTCGTGATTATGGAATATTTTTGTAGGATTTCTGATGATTGAAAATGATGAGTTGCAAATTGGGTAAATTGCATTCTCTTGAGGATTTGGTTTATTAGTAGATTTAGTGATGTCGAATTCTTGTAGATCTTCCTGCTGACTTTATCTTGATCTTCCTGTCCCAAAGAGTTCGATTTGTTTCGTTTTTGCGTGTTTTGTATATATATTTTGTTACCCTGAATTGTGTGTGAATTGTACGAGTCGCTCTATGTACGTGTAATGTCCTATTATTTGATTTTATCTTTGATAAAACCTTCAAATTTCCATATTATATTTCTAATTTAGCGTTTCAAAGAAGTCTAAAGATGGTTTTTGTACCTCCTTTTTGGAAAAAAATAGATTTCTTTCGCTTTTATATTTGGATTTTACGTTTGGTTGGATGTTTGCACTTGTTATTGAAGACGCCTGATAACTAGTCCTACACTTACTAACACTTGTTTTTATTTTCGATTTCACTAATTCGACTTTGATTTGATTTTTGATAGCTAGAGTTCTCGTTCGCGACGGGCACTCTTGTGATTCGTAAATAAAGTTTCGCACTTATGAAAAATTTCCTTAAACCGTTTTCGAGAAGAACATCATTTCATAAATGTTTTTCCCTTATAAAAGTTTTCATATTAATTTTGACAACCGATTCTTGTCTTTGATACTTTTGTTTCCTACTCTAAAGTTTCGAGGACGAAACGTTTTAAAAGGTGGAGTGATTGTAACACCCGCAAATGTACCCTATTTTTATAAGTAAAATATTTTACGGATTCTTTTCAGCGAAATTTAGTTTTAATTTAAAATTTAATTTTCCGAGTCGAATTTAGAATTTCCGAGTTCGTATTTGGATTTTTCGCGAGATTTCAAGTGAATCCCGTCTTAAGCCGTATTTGACTTTTCTTGACTTTTTCCACTCACCTTTCATATACTCCTTCCTAACCCTAACCTAACTCACACAACTCAAACACTTCCTTCTTCTCTAAGAAACCCAAAACCCAATCTTCCATAATCTTTCCAAGCTTAGATTCGTCATAACTCATTCGTTTCTCGCTCAAATTCACGTAAGTTCGTCTTATTCTTCCCCTCTCATATTCCTATATCCGTATTGGTAATAAAATTACCGTCTTTCTCGCTTTTTAAATTATCAGTCTTTCTCAAGGTGAATGATATTCATCTTTTGTTATCTAATTGTAGGTGGAGACTTTCTAGAAATCGATTAAAGACGCGAAAAGGTAACGGTGAAGGGTTACTCGATATCATTTACATGTTTTACGTGTTTTCCATGTTAGGAATCGTATTTAGAATATGACTAGTAAGCTTAGAAATTGGGTTGTTGATGATAGTTGTTGTTAGTTGATAATTGATATGAGAATTGATGATTTATGATAATAGTTGATGATGGTTGAGTTTAGAACAAAATGGAGTTGTCTTGACCCAAGTCACGGTCGTGAAACTCATGTCACGAGCGTGAAATAGTGGCTGACCATATATCCTTGCGTAACAGAGAGTTTCACGGGCGTGAAATACAAGTCACGGTCGTGACTTGTGCATTTTCACTGCACTGACCCCTTTTCGTAAAATGATCATATCTCCTTCGTTACTTGCTTGTTTTGGGCTTGTGACATCCCGTTGGAACCGTAAGAGGATAAGCTATGACCTCCATTTAGAATATCTGCATTTGCATGTCTAGAACTCTAGTTATGAGCGTTTGAAGTGGACCCTTGTTTTAGTTGGTTTCCAAACAACGTTGTTTTGGAGAGGTGATCTATGTTCTTATTTATTATGCTTCATAAACTTGTTCAAATGCTTATGTAACATGTATTGATTCATTTTTATTATAGTTAAACTTATATAACTCCCTATTCTCATGTTTTGTGACGGTTTTTGCTATGTCCCACTTTGAGTCGGTTTTACAAAGGTTACGGTTTGAGCACTATTTTTGTTATGTGCTTTGTACTCTCATTCCCTTGGGTACCTCCACGTTCGTAAGGCTAGAATGTCGGAACGGGGAGGTATCCTACTGCTTAATTGCATGTGTTAGTGGGCATACGACGACGTTGTTGGGAGGCGAACGCTATGCGTTGATCGACCCGGCCGTCAAATGTTGTGTACTTGCGAGGTGGTGTTATTTGCATGTAGCGTACCGCTTGTTATGAGGCTTGTGCTCTTTTCCGCCTCTTTCGTGAATTGATCTACCGAATTTGGGGTACTCGGCGTCTATGATTGACCGAGTCTTGGATGCGAAAGGTTTATCGCATGTCGAATCGGAACACGTTTATTCCGAGAATCTGGCCAGGTTTAGACTAGGACCGTATTATTATCGTCGTGCTACCAGGAGGAAATTAGTCTACATATACGAAATGTAGCATCGTGTATGCGTTCAGGGAAATGTTATATCATGTGGATGCCATTTAATCATACTTGCCATGTACACAGTGCTAGTGCGTTTCATTTACCGTGAGAGATGTCGTCTTTGTGTCGTTGTGTTTGGATGCGGTATTACATGATTGATTATTCATGATCATTGCATGACTTGGCATGGTTTGTTTGTCGAGTCTCAATCTTATCAAACTTATACCACTAACGGTGAGATGCAAGCCCTAGTGAGCGTATTCGGTTGCCTAAGAGTGTCTTCCCTGAGTCTTTGTATAACATGATGGATTCGGATTTGTATTCTATATGCTCTTATCGTTATACAATGAATTGCCTATCTATCCTTATCGTATTTCACACGAATATTCATATATGCGTGATTCTACTTTTGTATTTCCTTTTAAGTACGTTTAATGTGATATGGCTGGGAGAACCCGGAGTTACTCCCCACTGACTGTGGCGTTCATGTTTTTCATGGATGAACAGGTTGTTTGATTTGGATGGCTTTTTGATTGGTATTTTGGGTTCGGGTGTGAGCTAGCGGGCGTTGTCCCTGGATTGAAACACCTCTAGACGTTATTTAGCTTGTTTGCTAATCACATTTACTTTGATAACAATTGGAGAGACTACGTCTCTTGTGGTAGTATATTTCGTACTTTGGTTTGTAATATTTGACACACCTCGTATTTTCTATCTTGCATGTATAAAGGTTTTTAAAATACCGTATTTCCGCTAATTAATTCACATGCTTGTATGTTTTATTTCCGCATTCTCGAGGGTTGTCACAGTTAGTGGGAGTACAATATCTTCCATGTCTTGTATGTAAGAGACATATTAATAATTAGGACTGATGTACTAACATTGCCTTCTGTGGAGGAGTGTTTAGGAAATCATTTCTAGATGAAAGACTTCGAAGAAGCATATTGTATCTAAATCAAGAATATCTTCCATGTCTCGTATGTAAGAGACATATTGGTCATTGGGAATGATGTACTGACATTGCCTTCCATGGAGGAGTGTTTGGGAAATCATTTCTAGATGAAAGACTTGGAGTAGGTATCCAAAATCTATAGTGATAGAAGAGAGAGGATACACATGATTGCTAATGTTTTCGCCATTAGGCCAATCATATATGCCATGATATGCACATACCTTGATAAGTTGTTTGCTTGGAGCATGACAAGTTGATAACAAGTAATACACATGAGAGTCATTAGATAGCCTTCATGAATGACCATGAGATTGTGACAACCCTCGCGAATGCGGAAATAAAACATACAAGCATGTGAATTATAAAGCGGAAATATGAAGTTTTTTTTAAAACTTTTATACATGCAAGATAGAAATACAAGGAATGTCAGTAATTACAAACCAAATATAAAATACTACAAGAGACGAAGTCTCTCAAAATGTTAATAAAAGACAAAGTGATTAGCAACTAGCTAAAAACGTCTAGAGGTGTTTCATCCAGGGACAACGCCCGCTAGCTCACACCCGAACCCCAAAATAGCATAAGCAAAAAGCCATCCATGCAAGCAACCTGTTCATTCATGAAAAACATGAACGCCACAATCAGTGGGGAGTAACTCCGGGTTCTCCCAGCCATATCACCTTAAACGTACATAGAAGAAAATACAAAAGTAAAGCATGCATACATATAGATATACATGTGAGATACGATAAGAATAGATAGGCAATCCAATATATAAAGATACGATCATGTGGAAATCAAATCCGAAACCATCATGTTATTCAAAGACTCGGGAAAGACACTCTTAGGCAACCGAATACGCTCACTAGGGCTTGCATCTCACCGTTAGCGGTATAAGTTTGATAAGATTGAGACTCGACAGACAACCAAGTCAAATCATGCGATGATCACAGTAAATCCAACATATTATCATCCATTCACGAACCAAGACATTGACGGTGTCCAATCATGCAATGACCATGAATAATATCATGAAATCACGCATTCAAGAACGACGGTGCCCAATCATGCAATGACCATGAATAATATCATGAAATCACGCATTCAAAGACGACGACACGAGACGACAACTCTCACGGTAAATGAAACGCACTAGCATCGTGTACATGGCAAGTATGATTAAAAGGCATCCACGAGATCACATTTCCCTGAACTCATACCGATCACATTTCGTATATGTAGACTAATTTGCTCCTGGTAGCACGACGATAATAATACGGTCCTAGTCTAAACCTGGCCAGGATCTCGGAATCACATTTTCCGATTCGACATGCGATAACATTTCGCATCCAAGACTCGCTCTTACAATATATATGTCGAGTACCCCAAATTCGGTAGATCAATTCACGAAAGAAGCGGAAAAGAGCTCAAGCCTCATAACAAGCGGTACGCTACATGCAAATAACACCACCTCGCAAGTACACAACATTTGACGGCCGGGTCGAACAACGCATAGCGTTCAACTCCCAACAACGTCGTCGTATGCCCACTACCACATGCATTTAAGCAGTAGGATACCTCTCCGTTCCGACATTCCAGCCTTACGAACGGGAAGGTAGCCAAGGGAATGAGAGTACAAAGCACAAGACAAAATAGTGCTCAAACCGTATCATTTGTAAAAACCGCCTCAAAGTGGGACATATCAAAAACCGTCACAAAACATGAGAATATGGCATTATATAAATGTAAATATGATAAACATGAATCAATACATGATACATAAGCATTAGACCAAGTTTAAGAAGCATAATAAATAGGAAACATAGATACCTCTCCAAAACAACAAGTTTGGAAACTAACTAAAACAAAGGTTCACTTCAAACTGTCATAACTAGAGTTATAAACATGTAAATACAGAAATTCTAAATCGAGGTGATACCTTATTCTCTTACGGTTCCAACGAATGGTCACAAGCCTAAAACAAGCAAGTAACGAAGGAGATATGATCATTCTACGAAAAGGGGTCAGTGTAGTGAAACTGCACAAGTCACGACCGTGACTTGTATTTCACGACCGTGACATGTGTTACCAATTCACCCGAGAGTCTTCAACAAAATTCAGTCCTATCATTTCCAATTCTCATAATCCATTTCTAATACTATCAACAATCAATATTCATCATCAACAATCATCAAATAACAACAATCATCATTCATAACATGATTCCTAAACTTACTAATCGTGTTCTAATACGATTTCTAGCATATAAGCATGTAAAACACGTAAATAATATCGAGTAACCCTTCACCGTTACCTTTTTGCGTCTTTAAACGGTTTCTAAACCTTCCTAGTCTCCACCTACATACAATTAGATAATAAAAGATGAATATCATTCACCTAAAGAAAGACGGATAATTTAAAAAGCGAGAAAGACGGTAATTTTATTACCAATACGGATAGAGGAATCTAAGAGGGGAAGAATAAGACGAACTTACAGAATTTGAGCGAGTAACGAAGGAGTAGCGACAAATCTAAGACGGATCAAAAATGGAGGCAAGGTTTTGATGGTTTTGTTAAGGAAGAAGAAATGTGTTGTGTTTGTGTTAGAATGAATTAGGTTAAGGTTAGGAGGGAGTATAAGTAAAGGGTGAGTCGGAAAAGTCAACGAAAGTCAAAGGCGGCTCAAAAGTCAAGAAAAGTCAAAGACGACTTAAAAGTCAAGAAAAGTCAAACTCGCCTTAAGACGGGATTCTCATGGAATCTCGCGGAAATTCCAAATACGAACTCGGAAATTCTAAATTCGACTCGGAAAAATTAAATTTACGGTTAAAACTAAATTTCACTGAAAAGTGTCCGTAAAATATTTTTACTAGAAAAATAGGGTACATTTCCGGGTGTTCCAATCACCCCACCTTTTAAAAAGTTTCGTCCTCGAAACTTGTGAATAGAAAACTAAAGTATCAAGGACAAGAATCGGTTTTTAAAAAAAAATTAACAAGAAAGCTTTTACAAGGGAAAACATTTATGAAATGATGTTCTTCTCGAAACGGTTTACGGAAATTTTTCATAAGTGTGAAACTTTACTTACGGATCTCAAGAATGCTCGTCGCGAACGAGAACTCTAATTATCCAAAAAGCAAAGTCGAAATAGTGAAATCGAAATTTCAAAACAAACGTTAGTAAGTGCAGGACTAGTTATCAGACGCGTCTCCAATAACAAGTGCAAACATCCAACCAAACGCAAAATCCAAACATAAAAGCAAAATAAATCTATTTTCTCCAAAAAGAGGGTACACAAACCATCTTAGACTTCTTTGAAACATTAAATTAGAAATATAATATGGAAATTTGAAAGTTTTCTCAAAGATAAAATCAAATAGCAAGACATTACACGCACATAGAGCGACTCGTACATCAAGTTCACAATTCACGATAACCAAATATATACAAAACACGCAAAAACAAAAGAAATCGAACTCTTAGGGATAAGAAGACCACGATGAAGACGGCAGGAAGATCTACAAGAATTCGACATTACTAACTCTACTAATAAACCAAATCCTCAAGAGAATGCAATTTACCCAATTTGCAACTCATCATTTTCAATCATCAGAATTCTTACAAAAATATTTCAAAATCCTGAAACTTCGAGTAACAAATCCCAATTATTCGAATCCAATTATAATCTACTAAGGTCCATCGGCACGGTAGACTCCACAACTAACCACCCACATGAAAATTTCATTACGTACTCTAATCTTCTTAGCTCCATCAAAACTCTTATTGGAAACCACCATCAAAATATTTATAATTAGGGAAACAAGACCGCTAACAACCTCAAAGTAAAGGACTTACTATGAAATCCTTTAATCCAATTTATTCAAAAATTCATTACCCTAAATTATTAACAATGACCCTTCTCATCCTCAAAAGTTGAATCACAAAACCTCAAAGAAATTAGTCACACAATTATTATTTCATTTAACTTTTGCCAAACATAGGGCAATGCAACCTTAAATCAATTTATTTATCTCTTCCAAACTCTCGATAC
>JAIUZE010075200.1:0-13661 GCA_022085475.1 Heliosperma pusillum
CTCAATCAATTTGAGTACATGAAGGCTAACTTTTGGCCCTCTTTTAGGTTCATGCCGAAAAACGCGGAAGCCGTCTCATATTGTATGATCCTAGGAGCTTGTGAAAACATGGTCACAAGCTTGGCATAAATCTTATAGGCCGTGCTCATCTTATGGCACTCCCTTGAAGATCGGCCTCCATCGATAAGATCAAAACAATTTTGATTGTGGCAGACTCTTTATGGTAAGCATCATAGGCTCGCCTTGCGCCGGCGGCTGACCTTTTGTAAGGTTCGGTGGGAGAGGCCCGGTAAGGCAACGAAACTTGTCGTCACCCTCCGCGGCCAAGCTGAGTTGCATATCCCAATCGGTAAAAATTAGCGCCATTCTTTTCTAACTTGCATTGATCCATGAAGGATCGAAGCCATGAGACATTCGTGAGAGTTGGAGCATAGGTGGTGGTGGATGAATTACCATTTATTGCCATTGTGAATAAACAATATTAACTACAAATTTTAGACATAAAGGAAATGTCAACATTTATCATTTTTAAATACTTGTAAATATTTTAAACAAGTTTTAACATTTAAATAGTGACCTCTACCCAACTATTATAAATGATTCCGAGATCCAAATTCATATCAACTTAGGCACGGTGAGCCGATTCATCCCTCATTAACATAATTCGGTGGATTAACTCTTTAATCGATTCTACATTAGAACTCTCGGTCGATAATATTACTTTAATATTTATCTTAAGCCCGGAACACATGCGGCTACGGTCGCGAATACTTTCGTTGAGCTCAATCCAAATTTCGAAATAATAACCTTTATTACCCCACTTACCCAACGTAATAAGTTTAGCACCCTGGTGAGCCGAGCCTACTTCCTTGCGAAATTGGGATTCATGGGTTCTACGATTTGGTAAGGCTTGATCTCAATTATTTATCATGAGAGGTCATGCCAATTTATTATCTATCTCGTTTAAGTGAACTAAATCGATGAATTAACGATAATTTTAATTGACACGGTCGAATACTCGATAAAATATGCATGTCATGTTATGGCGATTTGGCAATGCATGCAAACATATTAAATAAAATGCAAGCATAAAAGTAAAATTCCTAGTTTGGCCTTTCCTAGAATAGAAAATCATATAATCTATTACAAATTCAGAAACCAACTCCTTTGGTCCCTTGAACTTCATAAGTACGTCTCCCAAGGTCACCGTCTCTCTCTCGGAACTCCTTTCCGAATGGCACCGTCTATGGAAAACTCCGGTATTACAAATAATTACAAATTATATAATAAAATTACAATAATTTCCTATTATACATTTGTAAAATAAAATAATACAATAAAAGTGATACGAGATCACATTAAATTACAACCGAATCAATATTCCCTTACATTTTGGGTAATATCGATTAAAACTAAGGCCATACAAGGAATAAATTACATAATTCCAAATTACATAAACCAAAATATGACATTCATAAGAGAAAATATGACATTCATATATAAAAAATGCAGAATTATAATATGTATAAAACATGTTCATATTAAATGCCAAATCGCCATATATTACGGTTTATATCGTATATAACCCGGTTTTACGGAAATGCGTGATAATAACTTCTTAAAATCACAAAACAATACTTAAATCATATTTAGGTCCAAGTTAATTATCCCAAATGATTTAGGTCTCAAAAATTAGTCACCACTCAATTTTTGACAATAATTCAACTTGTTATATAATTGCTCATAATTAGACTTAAAAATCATATTTTAATCAAATAAATCCAAATTTAATTACAATAATTTCAAAATTTGAATTTTAAATTTTTGAACATTCTGGAACATTTCCATGACACTCATAATGTCAAAAATCATGGTTAAAAATTTCGAATCATTTTTGAGGAAAATCGGTTGCGCTTTATCGGTTTTATCAAATAAAATACATAAAGCATGTGAAAATTAATCAAATTAAATTTTCAACTTTATATCTTAAATGTGGGACATTTAAGCAACTAGGAACAATTTTCTCTTAACATAAAAGTTTATTTTAGTTATATTTGCTAAATAAGTCACTATTTATGCCATTTTTACATTAAAAATTCATAAATCATGCTAGACAAATCACATTAGTCTCAAAAATTCGAGTATAACAATAAAACATGCATGTGACAACATACTAAAATTTTATGGTCAGATTCAAAGCGGAAGTATTTTTAACCAATTGACCTTCATTTATATCATTTTATCATATAAAAATCATAAATATAAAGAAATCCACTTCACACGAAATTTTACATACAGTAATTAAAATGAATGTGTGATATTGTGTAAAAATTCCACGGTCATAAGATAAGTCTAACTGTTTTTAGCATTTTAAACATCATTTTACTCATTAATTGTAATAAAAACACTAAAAATCATATTTGAGCAATATAAATTTCCATAAATCATCAAAATGATCTAACATCATATTAGGACCAGAATATATTGACATGAAAATTACTTTGTAATTTTATCTTATAAAACACAAATTACTAGTTTTCTTTAAGTTACTTTAACTCGAAAAAACTATAAATCAATTATGCATGCAACAACCAAAGCTCTTGATACCGCTTGTAAGTTTCTTAAACTCAATATTAGACATTTCTAATATCATCATATGATTAGTTTACTCATTAAACCAATGGATCTTATGCATGCATAACTAAAATATAAAGAAGGAAGAAGAAATTGTTCCTTACATTGATTTTGAACGATTTGGGCACAAGATAGGACTCCTTCCTACTCTTGTTCTTGAGCTATAAATCAAGGGATGAACTCCTAGTTTCAAATTAGAAACTGTCCAATAAGTTGCACCCAAGACAACTCCTAAATCACTACTAAAATACTACACTAGTAAAATATAGTAGTCTCCCTTAAAATATTACTAATCCCTCTATTACTACACTTAGTAATATTATTAGTAATCTATGAACATATGATGTTAGATGCTTCTTAAGCTTATAACTTTAGAGTGAGAAGTAGTGTAATTGAGAGATAAGTTAGTACACTACCTAAATGAGATCAAAAATTGAGTCTTAATAAGAGAAAACATTTCTCTCTTTTCTACCCATGGAGCCGGCACACTTATGTGGGGAAGGGTGTTGTCTTTCCCTTTTGTTCTTCACAAGAAACTAGGTATGTAACAACCCGAAATATACCCGATTTTTCTAGTAAAAATATTTACTAACACTTTTCAGTAGAACTTAAGTTTTTAAAATAGGAATTTTTGTTCCGAGTCTTATTTTGAAATTCCGCGTTCGTATTTGGAATTTCTGAGAGATTTCATGAAAAGACCGTTTTAGTCATCTTTGACTTTTCTTGACTTTTAAGTCGTCTTTGACTTTTCCGTGACTTTTTAAAGTCGTCATTGACTTTTTCTTGACTTTTAAGTCGTCCTAAACTTTTCTTGACTTTTAAGTCATCTTCGACTTTTCTCGACTTTTCAGTCAACTTTGACTTCCGTTGACTTTTCCCGACTCGTCTCATAAGTATGAAGACCGAAATTTTATTTAAAAAAATATATTTTTGATTTATTTTTATTTAGATTTATTAAGATTTATCATAATTTAATATAATTATTTTGAATTTATTCGGAATTTAAAGAATAACTTTTACGGTTTTTAACCGAACATCATTTAACTATTCCCGGGTCAACTTAAGTCCCGAAACCCGACTTTGACATGAGTCACACGCCCCATGTCATTTTTTTTTCCACTCATATTAGATCTTTTAATTAATATGATTAAACTAATAAAAATATCTAAGATATTTGTAACTTTATCGGTCTGTCAACTTAAATTCCGCAATCGCTTAAAAACAGACCCGATTTCTCTTCTTTTCTCACGTCTCTTTCTCCTCTCTTAAAGCTTGATATTTTCTTTCTTTTCATTACTCACTAACAACTTTTAATTTTCCAACAAATCAACTTAAGATCAAATTAATCGTTCTTCATCGTTCTTGAACGTTCTTCGTCGTTCTTCATTCGTTCTTCGTCGTTCTTGAGCAAAATCCTCATAAAACCTTCATTTTCTTATTTAAATCCATCCTAACTTATATTTCTAGAATCTCCTCTTCGCTCTCCATCTTCAAGTACGGTTTAATTTCAAATCCGACAAAATCGTTTTCAACACTTAATTATGGAAAATCAAGTTTAAATTCTAATAATGTTTTTCTTGTCATTTCTTATAGGGGAAGATTTTGAAGACGAGTTTGGTGACTCGTATATCTTAGGAGAAGACTAGAAGACGGGTTTCTTAGTTCTTAGTTCTTACTATTTTGGTGCTACTTGATTTTAGCTAGCTAAGGTAACGATTCCGAGTTACTCGACGGATAAATGTTACATAGCTTTGGTTTACTTTAGTTTTTGGTTCATATTTAGTTTTTGTTCATATGATTATGGTTTTATGATTTTAGTTAGTAACATGATAAGTGGTTGATTTTATTATGTTGTAGGAAATTATGAATATGTTGGTGTTCTTGTTATATTTTTATGATTTCTTCATGATGATGATTGTTGCATGTTGGATGGTTAAATTGGATGTTTAAAAATGGATGTTGTTAATTAAAACATGTTGAATTTATGGGAAGTGTGAGTGGGTAACCGTGGAAGTGGCCGTGAACGGACCCAAAAACCAGCCTGTCCAGGCCGGTTCAGGGCCCGGTCCAGGCCGGTGGGGCTGGGTCCGGTGGGTCCGGGTTTTGGTCTTTGGGTTGTGTCGATGTTTGATTGATTGGTTGTTGTTTTGACGGGTTTTAAATATGTTAAAGCATGCGGGGAATATTGGAAAACGGTTTTTAGAAAATTAAAGCAAAACAGCCATTTAGCCCAAATCAGGCCGTGAGGCCCAAATCAGGCCCATGTGGGGTCCGGCCCAACTCAGCCCGTGGGTCCCACTTTGGGACTTGTGACGGTTTTTGAGTTATCGTCATTTTTATAGTGTTTTGTAATATTTAGCAAGTGGGAAATATTAATAAGTAAAATATTTAATTAAAAAGGTTTTTCATAAAATTATTATTTCCCACATGTTAGAAATTATAAGACGAGATCGTAGTTTATTTTGATATCCTTTAAGTCAAGCGGGGTTTTACGTAAGATTTAATAATTCACATGTTAGAAGCTTTATTAAAATAACATGTAATGAATATGTTGATTTTATGTCTATGTGATAAAGACTCTGTTTCTAGCCGGTTTGATCCAACGGGTTTGGTCAAACTAAGATCTAGTCAGCCCCGATTTGACTGATGACCCGTCGCGGGACGCGGGTCGGGGATTTGTCTTCAGGTAAGGTTTTATTTTAATGAATGAATGAATGAGCCTTAGTAGATATGAGGCGATATGATATTTGAATATGATTTATATGCAATTAGTCACATGATAGGATGTTTTTCCCGTGACTGTTTAATTATATGGTTGGTGTCGTGTTGAATAAGTACCCATAGAGAATTATGAGTATATGGCGTCTTGACCATTCTAATTCTAAATGAGTAGCTTGGACCATGACATCGATAGGCCCGTACTGTCTTTAACGAGTATATAGTTCATGGTTAATAGCTTTTGTGTCCCGGGCCTGGGGGGCTTATCACCAAGTCGGGGCATGGCATCCTAAGAGTTCCGCTTTGGGAAGGGAGCCAGCTTAAGTACTAGCCATCTCTGCTTAGGGGGTCGCCTAGTAGAGTTTCTCATGTACGGTTATGTCATGGAGACGGGGAATGGAATAGCTGTTGTCGCTAGGTCTGATCAGTCTAGGACTAGGATGTTTTCCTACCTTGTGTATAGCCTCGAGTTACAGAATCGACTATTGACTGTACTAAGAACTTATGCCTGTTTGTAGAAGTATTGGTCTTTCATGTTGTATGATTCTATGAGTTCTAGAAGGTGAGATGCAAGCCGGCTAAGGTTGATAGAGTTTGGATTACCGGTTGTTAACTGATTCACATGATTACGTGTTGATTAGGGTTTGAGTGTATCACGGCCATGTTTCTGAGAGGAACCTCTGAGCTAGCATACCAGCTTCCCTACCTCGAGTTATAGTTTATTATCGGTCTCACATGATAGCTTTCACATGCTAGGTTATTTGTTAGTTATCTGTTTCATAACATGAAAAGCATATCATATATGTTTAAGTTTTGTATTTTCCATATACATTGCTTTTATGTTATTCATGTTTCATTAAACTCGACATTTCGTGGCTGGGAGAACTCGGAGTTACTCCCCACTGACTGTGGCTTCCGTGTTTATATTTAATGCGGTCGAACAGGTGGTGAATGCATACATTGGGTACATTGACGAGCTAGCGAGCGAAGTATTACCTTGGACCTATATTCGGTTCTTAGATTGTATATTATTATACACTCTTTTATTTCTGTATTTATACGGGAGATATGTCTCCCGTTTCAGATACTTTTTATTGTATAATATTATTTCCGTTTTGTAATGACCTTTTTTATGTCAGACACCTTCATTATGTATTTAAATTAATTTTTTTTCTTTCCGTAAATTTGAGGGTGTCACAGTGTTGGCGAGGGTATTCGGTCGGATGGTGGTCTGATGTTGCAGGAATGCAGGGTGGTTGAGGGAGATTGAGGGAGATTGGGGGAGATTGAGAGAATTTTACAATTGGGAAAATGGGTACGTGAAATGTGAAGGGTATAATCGTCATTCTTGGCCATGAATGAGTAATTCTTGGTCATGAATGAGTAATTCTTGACCATGAATGAGCAACAATTGTATCAATCATGTCTATTTACCCATATTAAATATGTTATGCTTTATTCCTTTTTAATTTAATCAATGTACGTGTTCTACTTGGTGGTTAATAAGTGATTATCAATTAATTGTGATTACATTTCATTGTTGATTAGTCAATATTAAGGATATTTAGGAGGTTTCCTCCACAATAGGGTGAATTTTTGGATAATAAGGGCTTGTTTGGTTGCCATTGGAAAAACATGAAAAATGTAAATTTTCATGAATTACAAAAAATAGAGTTGTTTGGTTGCCCTTTTATTGTAAAAATGGGGAAAGTTACACTTACCATGGAATTGACTTCCTACAATAATGTAAAAAGTTGCTTACCTGCTCCCCACTTGGTGGGTTGAAGTTCCCATGGAAGTGAAATACCACATTGGCAACCAAACAACTTTGGGAAATTTGTCAATTACCATGAATTAAATGAGATACTATTTGCCATGAACTTGTATTTCATGTTTGCAGTGTAATAGTGGGTGTTTCTTCAGTTTTTAGTAGACTAAAACAACAACAAATAAATTTGAAAGTTGCGGCAACAAACAATGAGGATATGATTGTTTTTGTGGAATGATTTTCTTTGGTTTCACAAATGCAACAAGTAAAACAAATGGATAAGCAAATCAACCTAACAAATGACCACAACCTAGCACAAATAAATTTGAAAGACGACTAAGCACAACAAGATTAGTTTAATCACGGCCTCGCACAGATCAAACTAGCCTTACCAACAGACTTTGATCAACACCCACAGTCTACGCACATGATGTTATTATCAGGCCTGACTCTCAACTACATACTAAGCACAAGTTGAAAAGATTTAAACTTGAGAGAAATCTCATCTTTTTTCATTCATCATGATTTGATTTGCTACAAGGAGAATTAGAGCTGGCAAATAGTGACCCGACCCGATAACACGACACGAACCCAACCCGAAGTTAGCGGGTTTCGGGGTGGGACATTTTGACCCATTTAAGTAATCGGGTCGACACGAACACGACACAAAAGTTAAATGGGTCGGGTTAGGGTTGGGGTCTTACGACATGAACCCGACACGAATAACCTATTTATTCAAAGTGAGTTTTAATTTAGTTGGAATAGCTATTAAGCTATTAACCTATTTAACCAATACTGTCATATGTCATATGTTAATGACATCACCAGATTGAGTAATGTGAATCCTTAGGTTGTGCATGGAAATTTTAATAATGTGAGATATGTTAATGAGAAGATAGGCTTGCCTGTTAGGGATGCTGAAATTCTTCCCTTTCAGAGAGCTATCAGTCTTAGTGACCTTCAAGACATCAAGACTCTAGGTGAGTTTTTCACTTGGAATAACAAACAACCCAGTGGTACCAGGGTATTTAGTAGAATTGACAGGGTGCTTATCAATGAGGGATGTATGAGAATTAATCCTAACCAGTATGCTTTTATGGCCCTGAGGGGGATTTTGACCATTGCCCATGTATCACAGAGGAAGGAGGTGTTAGTTCTTACATGGTTAAACCTTTCAAGTTTTTTAATATGTGGTGCAAGGCCCCTGATAATAGGAGGATTGTTCAAACTGGGTGGCAGCTAGAGGTTACAGGGACTCCTATGTTTTGTGTGACCTCTAAACTAAAAGCTTTAAAATCTAGACTCAAGAAACTTAATAGAGAGCTTTTTTATAATATCGAGAGAAATGTTGAGGTGGCCTATGAGATTTTGTTGACCTGTCAAAGAAACCTTCATGCTAACCCTACTTGTTCCAGTCTTATGGACGTTGAATATCAGACCAGGGCTAGTTATATGTTACTAAAGCAGGCTAAAGAGAATTTTTTGCTTTAAAAAGCCAAGTGTAACTGGGCTAAGAATGGAGATACTAATTCTGCCATGTTCCATAAAGCTATACAACAATGGAGTATTCAGAATAAAGTCTTTAAGATTGTTGGCATTGATGGTATTACTTACAGCAAACCTAATGACATTATAAGTGCTTTTGAACTTTTAGGTATGGATGGACCTACTGCTGACTTCTGCTATGGAGTTATGAGGTCTGGTCCTGGTGTGAAGAGTGAGGACTGGCATATGCTTTGCCAGGTTCCCACTAATGATGAGATCAAGAGTACTATCTTCTCTATACCTTGGGATAAGAGTCTAGGGCCAGATGGATATATACAGTAGTCGCTTCTTCAGAACTAGCTGGGATATTATTCAGGAGGAGATTTGTCTGGCTATCAAGGAACTTTTAAATCAGGTAAACTTCTGAAATAAATCAACTGCACTAATCTTGTTTTGATTCCCAAGATTTAGAACCCTGTCTCTGTCAAAGATTTTAAACCTATTGCTTGTTGCAACACAATCTATACAGTTAGAGCAAATATCTTATGTAATAGACTGGCTACAATCCTTCCTGATATTGTCAATCCTACACAGTCTGCCTTTATTAAGAGTAGGAGTATTATGGAAAATATTCTGATTAATCAGGATCTTATTAGACTCTATGCTCGAAAATCTGCCTCCCATAGGTGCCTGATAAAGGTGGGCCTTAGAAAGGCCTATGATTCCATTGAATGGTGTTTTGTGGATAAGATACTAAACTGTCTTAACTTTCCTCCTCGTCTTATTAAGCTGCTAATGCGATGTATTACTACCACTACTTATTCTCTGGTGCTTAATGGGACTCCTCAATGCTTCTTCCATGGTAAGAAAGGACTCATGCAAGGAGACCCCCTCTCTCCTCTTATATTTACCTTATATATGGAGTATTTGAGTAGAATTTTGACTTTTGTGAGTAAGACAAAGGATTTTAAATTTCATCATCTTTGTAAGAGTCTAAGGCTTAATCACTTACTCTTTGCTGATGATCTGCTTATCTTCTGCAAAGGAGATTTGAAATCCATATTCAGATAGTGGAAGGATTCAGGTGTTTCTCTTATGCTTCAGGCCTTCATATTAATAATGAAAAATTTGACATTCTTTTGAATGGTGTCAATCTTGACATTGAGAAGCAAATCCTGGTTCACACAGATTTCAAGAAGGGGTCCTTGCCCTTTAAGTATTTAGGGGTCTCAATCTCACATAAGAGACTTAATAAAGTTGAATGTAATTTTCTGGTGGAGAAGATGATAGCTAGGATCAGAGGCTGGAATAAGAGGAAAATATCTTACACAGGTAGACTAGTCTTAGTTAAATCAGTACTTATCACTATTTACAATTATTGGGCTCAAATCTTTGTTTTACCTGCTGGGGTGCTGGATAAGTTGAATGTAGGAACTTCCTTTGGGAGGGTGAAGAAACCTACTCTAAAGCCCCTCTGGTTGATTGGAATTGTTTATGTAAGGGCAAAGATTATGGGGGTTTAGGACTAGTTGATACTAGACTATGGAATATTGCTGCTGTGGGTAAGTTGGTTTGGTGGATAGCTTGGAAGAAAGATCAGTTATGGATTAAGTGGATTGATAAAGTGTATCTAAAAGGAAGAGATTGGCTTGCCTACACCCCAAGTACATACAGTTCATGGTCATGGAGAAAAATTTGTGAAGTTAAGAACATCCTGTTACCTGCTATGAGTAATGGGAAATGGTTGGATTCTAAAAATCACTATACTATCTCCAGAGGCTACTCTTGGTTAACTGGAAATGATGAAGATAGACTGGAGTGGTGTAGAATTGCTTGGAACAGATTTAATAGTCCAAAGCATTGTTTCATTAGCCGGCTAATTTGGCAAGGGAGACTACTCACTATGGATAGACTTATTAGAATGGGCATTACAGCTGAACATCTATGCTGCCTCTGTGGTACCCAGAATGAAGATCACATACATCTTTTTGAAGAATGCAGATTTACGAAAGCATGTTATGCTATGTTGACTAGTTGGATTCAGGTTGATGCTCAAGGATTCTTTCAGGCTGTGATGCTGCTGAGGCTGAGACATATGACAGGATTCCAAAGAAAGGTTTGTTGGTCTTTGATAACTGCTGTTCAATATGGTGTATGATAGGTTAGGAATGTATGCAGAAATGACCAGTTTGTCGTACACCCAGAAAAGCTGATGGATCAGATCAGAATGGAGGTTAGGATTAGGCTGATGAATGTTCAGATTGGCCAAATTTCAGCTAGGGATATATGTGACAACCCTCGCGAATGCGGAAATATAAAACATACAAGCATGTGAAATAATATGCAAAAATACGGTATTTTAAAAACCTTTAAACATGCAAGATATATAACATGAGGTGTGTCAAAATATTACAACTAAATACGGAAATACAACAAAGAGACGAGGTCTCTTAAAATGTTAGCAAAGAACAAGCGTTAAGCAAAAGTAGCTAATATCATCTAGAGGTGAAAACTTCCAGGGACAACGCCCGCTAGCTCACACCCGAACCCCCAAAACATCATATCCAAAAATGCATCCAAGCAAGCAACCTGTTCATTCATGAAAAACATGAACGCCACAGTCAGTGGGGAGTAACTCCGGGTTCTCCCAGCCATATCACATTAAACGTACATATAAGGAAATACAAAAGTAAAATCATGCATATATAGATATCCATGTGAGTTACGATAAGAATAGATAGGCAATCCAATATAAAATGATAAGCTCATAAGGAAATCAAATCCGAAACCATCATGTTATTCAAGACTCGGGGAAGACACTCTTAGGCAACCGAATACGCTCACTAGGGCTTGCATCTCACCGTTAGCGGTATAAGATTGATAAGATTGAGACTCGACAGACAAACCAAGTCAAGTCATGCGATGATCACAATAAATCCAACATATTATCATCCATTCACGAACCAAGACATTGACGGTGTCCAATCATGCAATGACCATGAATAATATCATGAAATCACGCATTCAAAGAACGACGACACAAGACGACAACTCTCCCGGTAAATGAAACGCACTAGCATCGTGTACATGGCAAGTATGATTAAAAGGCATCCACGGGATAAGACGTTTCCCTGAACGCATACACGATCACATTTCGTATATGTAGACTAATTTC
Organism: Heliosperma pusillum; assembly: GCA_022085475.1. Taxonomy (NCBI): domain Eukaryota; kingdom Viridiplantae; phylum Streptophyta; class Magnoliopsida; order Caryophyllales; family Caryophyllaceae; genus Heliosperma; species Heliosperma pusillum. The sequence continues at coordinate 11,781 of JAIUZE010075200.1, forward strand.
CTCCTGTTGGACGACGATAATAATACGGTCCTAGTCTAAACCTGGCCAGACTCTCGGGATAAGACGTTTCCCGATTCGACATGTGGTAACACGTTCCACATCCAAGACTCGGTCAATCATAGACGCCGAGTACCCCAAATTCGGTCAACCTTCACGAAAGAGGCGGAAAAGAGCACAAGCCTCATAACAAGCGGTACGCTACATGCAAATAACACCACCTCGCAGTACACAACATTTGACGGCCGGGTCGATCAACGCATAGCGTTCAACTCCCAACAACGTCGTCGTATGCCCACTAACACATGCATTTAAGCAGTAGGATACCTCTCCGTTCCGACATTCCAGCCTTACGAACGGGAAGGTAGCCAAGGGAATGAGAGTACAACGCACAAGACAAAACGCTTGCTCAAACCGTACATTTTGTGAAAACCGATCTCAAAGTGCGACATAGCAAAAACCGTCACAAAACATGTGATACATGCGAATGAGAATACATATATCCAAAACATGAATCAATGCATGATACCCAAGCATTAGACCAAGTTTAAGAAGCATAATAAATAAGAAACATAGATAACTCTCCAAAACAACAAGTTTGGAAACTAACTTAAACAAGGGTTCACTTCAAACTGTCATAACTAGAGTTCTAGATATGGGAATGCAGAAATTCCAAGTCGAGGTGATAGCTTATCCTCTTACAGTTCCAACGAGTGGTCACAAGCCCAAAACAAACAAGTAACGAAGGAGATATGAGTATTCTACCAAAAAGGGTCGGTGCTGTGAATTTGCACGAATCCACCCGAGAACAACAACACTATTTCTATCATTTCCAATTTTCATAATTCACTTCTATCAACTATCAACAATCAATATTCATCATCAACAATCATCAACTAACAACAATCATCATCAAAATCATAATTTCTAACTTCTAATTGTATTCTAAATACGAATTCTAACGGAAATCAAATGTAAAGACACGTAAATGATATCGAGTAACCCTTCACCGTTACCTTTACGCGTCTTTAAACGGTTACTAAGCTTTCCTAGTCTCCACCTACAAACAAGTAGATAATAAAAGAGGAATATCATCCACCTTGAGAAAGACGGATAATTTAAAAAGCGAGAAAGACGGTAATTTTATTACTAATACGGATAGAGGAAGGTAAGAGGGGAAGAATGAGACGAACTTACGTGAATTTGAGCGAGTAACGAAGGTGTAGCGATGATTTAAAGCTTGATCAAATATGGAAACTTAGGTTTTGGGGGTTTGATGAGGAAGAAGGAGTAAGTGGAAAATGAGGGAAAAATAGGTTATGAGGGAGTATAAGTAAAGGGTGAGTCGGAAAGTCAACAAAAGTCAAAGTCGGCTTAAAAGTCAAGAAAATTCAAAGACGACTTAAAATTCAAGAAAAGTCAAAGACGACTTAAAATTCAAGAAAAGTCAAAGACGACTTAAAATTCAAGAAAAGTCAAACTCGACTCAAAAGTCAAGAAAAGTCAAACTCGACTCAAAAGTCAAGAAAAGTCAAACTCGACTCAAAAGTAAAGAAAAGTCAAACTCGACTCAAAAGTCAAGAAAAGTCAAACTCGCCTTAAGACGGGATTTTCATGGAATCTCACAGAAATTCCAAATACGAACTCGTAAATTCTAAATTCGACTCGAAACATAAAAAGCTAATTTAAAACTTAAATTCGCTGAAAAGATTTCGTAAAATATTTCTACTAGAAAAATAGGGTACATTTCCGGGTGTTACAATCACCCCACCTTTAAAAAAGTTTCGTCCTCGAAACTTGAGAGTAGAAAACAAAAGTATCAAGGACAAGAATCGGTTTACAAAATCAACACGAAAGCTTTTACAAGGGAAAACATTTATGAAA
>JAIUZE010075201.1:0-31506 GCA_022085475.1 Heliosperma pusillum
CATTACTTTTACTCGCCTACCGAACATCGAGTTTTTGTTGCGGCTAGTGTGACGTTCTTAGAGAAAGAATTTCTCGAGAATAGGACAAGTAATGGAACCTTCGAACTGTCGGAGATTCAAGAACCAACAACCGAGCAACCAATGCAGGAAAATGTTCCTTCATCATCAGCTGCGGTTAATATTCCTTTGGAACCTAGGAGGTCGGGTAGACACTCTATTCCTCCAGACAGATACATTGGTATGGTCGAGGAGAATGAGAGTGATGACGTTTTACTCTTAGAGAGTAACGAACCCGCTACCTATAAAGGTGCCATGACCTGTTCCGACTCTAAGCTATGGCTTTACGCCATGCAATCCGAGATGGACTCTATGTATGAGAATGACGTATGGGATCTGGTTGACTTACCTGATAAGGTTCGGCCTCTTCAGTGCAAATTGCTTTACAAAATAAAGCATTCTGTAGAAGGACAACCAGATACATACAAGGCACGACTAGTGGCAAAAGGTTTCACTGAAGTGCACGGATTGCATTATGATGAAATTTTTGCACCCGTAGTCATGCTGCGTTCCATTCGGATAATCTTAGCGATTGCCGCTTTTCATGACTATGAAATTTGGCAGATGGATGTGAAAACCGCCTTCTAAACGGTTTTTTTGGGATGAGAGGAGTTTGTACTGGTACAACCGAAGGTTTCATTGATCCTAAGAATCCTAAGAAGGTATGCAAGCTTAAGCGTTCCATCTATGGACTTAAGCAGGCTTCACGGAGTTGGAATCATCGTTCCGACCAGGTGATAAAAGAGAATGGATTTACTCGATCGGTCGAGGAACCATGCTTATATATCAAGTCGAGTGGAGCAAGATTGTCTTCCTAATATTGTATGTTGACGACATACTCTTGATTGGGAATGACATACCTCTCTTAACTTCGGTAAAAGTTTGGTTAAAGAACCATTTCAAGATGAAAGATCTGGGCGAGGCACAAAGAATTTTTGTGATCCTTATCCACAGAGTATAGATCACGACGGATGTGTATCCCTCAGTCTAAGTCTTATATAGATAGATTCTTGAGAGGTTCAGCATGACCAACTCCAAGAAGGGGAACCTTCCATTGGTCTCTGGGATGCATTTGAGTAAAGCTCAGGCACCAAAGACATCGGAAGAGGTCAAGCGCATGAGTCGGATTCCTTATGCATCAGCTATAGGATCGATCATGTATGCCATGATATGCACACGTCCCGACGTGGCATATGCATTGAGTATGACAAGTCGATACCAAGGCAATCCAGGTGAAACACACTGGATGGCTGTTAAGAATATCCTTAAGTACCTACGGAGGACTAAGGATTGGGTATTGACTTATGGAGGCGACACTGAGCTATGCGCAATCGGTTACGCAGATGCCAGCTTCCAAACGGATCGAGATGACTCGAAATCTCAGTCTGGATTTGTTTTTACTCTTAATGGCGCTGCGGTCAGCTGGAAAAGCTCCAAACAAACTGTTATAGCAGATTCTACGACTGAGTCCGAGTACTATGCTGCTTCAGAGGCTGCGAAGGAAGCTATATGGATGCGTCAATTCTTACAATGACTAACTGTAGTTCCTAGTTCGGATGACCCGATCACCATCTATTGTGATAATAGTGGTGCCATCTTCCAGGCTAAGGAGCCTAAGTCCAGCAACAAGTCTAGGCATTTACAACGGAAGGCTCACATGATCCGAGATTACGTGGAGCAAAGGGAGATAGTGATAGACAAGATTGCTACGGATGATAACGTTGCAGATCCTCTCACTAAACCATTGAGATATGATAAACATGAAGGGCACGTTATTTCCATGGGAATCAAACGTGTTCCTGAGTTGTATTAGTTGTTTTATATGGATTAGACACCTGTATCTTTTTCATAAAAACTATCTATAAAATCATCGTTTTGTTTTATATTTTGTTTTTCATGTGGGTTGTCTGACAACATTGAACACCACAAAGTGAACTGAATTACATTATATTTGTTTTGGTCCGTAATCGCCTACATGAGCTGATAACTCTGGCAATTATTCTGTGCAGTCGATTGATGGTGGGTTCAACGAGCCATAAGTCAAACAGTTGACTGATCGATCACATATGCGAGTTATAATGATACCACGCAGGACATTTTTGTGACAACGTTATGGAGTCCTAAATGTTTCAGAACATTAGGTGTCAGGTCGTGGATAGGACGTCCATAGTGTTCCTAGAGTCGATTCTTTTGACTATCGACTGTCTCTTGAGATTAAGGCAGTTTTTTGGGTGACTTTGGTTTCTTTCTCATGGTCGACCGTAACAGGAGGCTAAGTAGATTTTCACTGGGTCCTTTCATACTGCGCTTGTATCTGCAAGATTCGAGTTGAAGAAAATATCCAACCTTTATCAGGATATGATATTTCTCAGGGCCACTCGAGGAGCTGTAACTGAAATGCAGGGCCATGCTCGAATATAGATTCGTTTATCAGTTAAGTTACTCTCTAGTCGGGGAAACCACTCTTGATACTGATCACTTGTAAACTACGACCTTTGTGAATACGGCTTTGCAAATTGGTTTACATTGAGTGGGAGAAATTTATTATGGATATGAGAATCGGTTATCGCACATACACTTGTACGGACAAGTGGGAGATTGTTGGAGCCAGTGTCCTCCACAGTTAGTGCAACAACATAAATAAATCTCTGTAGGTTCACAGGGTATACTTTGTATTGTAATCAGTTGATTAACGTTTATCGATAACGGTTGTCTTGCTAGATAAGTTTGACGTTATTGTCATACAGATGGCGGTGATCAACTGGTCCCTAAAAGTCACACCTAAAGGATGTGATTGAGAGATGTGATTATTTGAGAAAATAATCATATTGATGCCTTATTAAATGACTAAAAGGTTAGTCGGTGTTTTTGACTAAAAGGTTAGTCAATGTGATGATGATATGATTATTTAATAATGATTAAATAAAGTTAGCTGAGACGAATTAACTGTAATTCGTAAAATTGAATATAAAAGGTTATATTTAATTATAGTATATAATGTAAGCTAATTAAACGTAAACCGTTATAATTAATTGGCAAATTATAAATATACGGATATTTATAATTAATGATGGATTATAATGTCGGTCCATGTAAAACGACGATTATAAGATATTACATTATATTGGAAGCTAAAATGACCGAAACACAGTATCCAGATACACTCGGGTTTTCGGGTCAATGGGTAATTTTTGCGGAGACTAAATCTCCTCATATAAACCTATGTGTGTGCCGTGAGAATGTGCAAGGGAGCCGGAGAAGAGGAAATTCTGATTTCACTTTTTCTAACCTAATTCCTCACAGACTGCCTCCATCTCAACACAGATCACAGAAAGAAAAAGTGAACAGTAGCTTTTTCACAAAACACAAAACAAAAGGTTAGCAGTAACTTTTGGATCTCTTTCTAGCAAAGGAGAAGGGTATATCTCATACAATCTTGGGTGCAACGATTAGGAGGATATCTACTTTGATATCTCTGTTCTTTACGCCAATTGCTAGGACCGGAGGTTGATTTCTAAATCTCTATTCTTATGCTTGTTTTTGTTTATGACTCGATAATCAAATTATTACTTTTCGTTATAATCCTATAATTATTTGTATTGTGGTAATACCGATTTCCCACATTTTGTCTTGTGCTTTGTACTCTCATTCCCTTGGCTACCTTTCCGTTCGTAAGGCTGGAATGTCGGAACTGAGAGGTATCCTACTGCTTAAATGCATGTGTTAGTGGGCATACGACGACGTTGTTTGGAGTTGAACGCATTGCGTTGATCGACCCGGCCGTCAAATGTTGTGTAATTGCGAGGTATGTTTATTTGCATGTAGCGTACGCGCTTGTTATGAGCTTGAGCTCTTTTTCCGCCTCTTTCGTGAATTGATCTACCGAATTTGGGGTACTCGGCGTTTATTTTTGTAAGACCGAGTCTTGGATGCGAAACGTCATCGCATGTCGAATCGGAAAATGTGATTCCTAGAATCTGGCCAGGTTTAGATTAGGAGCCGTTTAATTATCGTTCCTACCAGGAGGAAATTAGTCTACATACGCGAAATGCTTTATCGTGTATGCGTTCAGGGAAATGCTTTATCTCGTGGATGCTTTTTAATCATACTTGCCATGTACACGGTGCTAGTGCGTTTCATTTACCGTTAGAGATTATCGTCTTGTGTCGTCGTTCTTGAATGCGTGATTTCATGATATTATTCATGGTCATTGCATGATTGGGCACCATCTATGTATTGGGTTGTTTGAATGGATGATAACATGATGGATTTATTCATGGTCATTGCATGACTTGGCATGGTTTGATTGTCGAGTCTCAATCTTATCAAACTTATACCGCTAACGGTGAGATGCAATGTAACAACCCGTAATTTGAAAGACCGAAATTATATTTGAAAAATAATAAATTTAATTTATTTTAATTTATTACGATTTATTTGAATTTATCATAATTTAATATAATTATTTTGAATTTATTTGGAATTAAAGAGTAGGTTATACGATTTAAACCCGAACTTCATTTAACTATTCCCGAGTCAACTTAAGTCCCGAAACAAACCCGAAACCCGACTCCTACAAGTGCCACACGCCCAAAACACCCTTTTTCCCTCATTTTAGATCTTTTGATTACTTTAATTAAACTAATACAAATATCTAAGATATTTGTAACTTTATCGATCTGTCAACTTAAATTCTGCAACAAATCGCTTAAACCCGGACCCGACAACTCCCTCTTCTCCACGGCTCTTCCTCTTCTCTTAGGATTAGATATTTTCCTTTCTTTTGATTAAACTAACATAATATCTAATAATATCTAGATATATACCATAATATATTTATAAAATCCGAGTCAATTCCGTAACAACAATTTCAAAACCCGACTCCCATTTATCCTCTATATTACACGGCCAACCCTCCCCTCTTACTCACTACTTATCTTTTTATTTTACAATAAATCAACTTAATATCTAATTAATACCTTCTTTAATATAATCACCATTGTTCTTGGTGTTCTTGATCGTTCTTGAGCAAAATCGTCACAAAACCTTCGTTACTTGGTCAAATCCGTTCTAAATTATATTTCTTAAGTCTCCTCTCCGCTCTTCATCTCCATGTACGTTTTATTTTCAATTCCGACAAAATCGTTTTCAACACTTTAATTGTTGAAATCAAGTTTTAATTCTAATAATGTTATTTTTGTCATTTCTTATAGGAGAAGATTATGAAGACGAGTTTGGTGACTCGTATATTTTAGAAGAAGATTAGTAGGCGGGTTTTTAGTTCTTATTTTTGTGCTACATGGTTTTGTGCTAGCTAAGGTAACGATTACCGAGTTACTCGACGAATTAATGTCACATACTTTTATTTTGTTATTTACGGTTTTAAGTAGTAACATGCTAGGTTGTTATTATTATTAAGTTTTATGAATATTTAACATATTTAGTGTTTTTGACATGTTGGATGATTTGTTCATAATCATAATTTTTGTATGGATGATGGTTGAATTGGTTGTTAAAATGGATGGTTGTTAATTAAAACATGTTAGGAATAAATTTGGGGTTGTTGTAGGTGGTGGCCGTGTATGGTGGCTGAGAAACAGCCCGGTTCAGGCCGGTCCAGGTCCGGTCCAGGCCGGTCTGGGTTGGTCCGTTATTGGCCTTTGGGCTTGTGTCGATACTTGATTATTTTGTTGTTGTTTTGACGGGTTTTAAATATGTTAAGCATGCGGGAAATATTAAGAAACGATTTTAGAAATCGTTGACCAAAACCGGCCCAAACCAGCCCGTGGGCCCAATCCAGGCCCGGTCCAGCCCATGACCCGTGAGCCCTCCTTTGGGGCTTGTGACGGTTTTTGAGTTTAGTGTTATTATTATATCATGTTTTGTAATATTTAGCAAGTGGGAAATTATAATAAGTAAATTATTTAATTAAACGGTTTTCATAATATTATTATTTCTCACCTGTTAGAAATTATAGCATGAGATTATAGTTTAATTTGATATTCTTTAAGTCAAGCGGGTTTCGTAAGAATTAATAATTCACATGTTAGAAATTAGAATAAAATGGCATGAAATGAATATGATGTTCTTATGTTCAAGCCTAAATGGCTAAGACTCTGTTTCTAGCCGGTTTGACCAAACGGGTTTGGTCAAACTACGATCTAGTCAGCCCCGTTTTGACTGATATCCCGTCGCGGGACTCGGGTCGGGGATTTGTCTTCAGGTAAAGTTTTATTTAATGAATGAATGAATGAGCCTTAGTAGATTTGAGGCGATATGATATTTGAATGTGATTTATATGCAATTAGTCACATGATAGGAAGTTTTTCCCGTGACTGTTAATGTAGATAGAGTCTTGTTGACTAAGTTACTTTCATAGAGAATTATTATTATATGGCGTCTTGCATTCTAATCTAATGCCACCTTGGACCATGACTTGATAGGCCTTACTATCTTTAACGAGTATATGTTCATGGCTTGATAGCTTTTGTGTCACTGGCTTGGGCCTTTTGATACCAAGCCGGGGGCATGGCTGCCTACTTGCTTCCACTTTGGGAATGGAGCCAGCTTAAGTACTAGCCAACTCTGCTTAGGGGGTCGCCTCGTAGAGATTCTCATGTACTTTTGGTCATGGGACGGGGAATGGAATAGCTGTTGTCGCTAGGTCTGATCAGTCTAGGACTAGGATGTTTTCCTACCTTGTGGTATAGCCTCGAGTTACAGAAGTCGGCTATTGACGGTGCTAAGAACTTATGCCTGTTTCTAGACGTATTGGTCTTTCATGTTTGATGATTCTATGAATCTTAGAAGGTGAGATGCAAGCCGGCTAAGGTTGATAGAGTTTGGATTACCGGTTGTTAACTGATTCACGTGATAGTTTGTATGATTAGGGTTGAGTTGTATCCAGGCCATGTTTTAAATGTAACCTCTGAGCTGAAATACTAGCTTCCCTACCTCGTGGTATAGGTTGTTAACTGATTCACATGATAGCTTGCATGAGTAGCTTATCCTTCATATGCTAGGTTATATGTTAGTTATTTTTTTCATAACATGAAAAGCATATCGTATATGTTAAGGTTTTGTATTTTCCATATACATCTCTTTTATGTTATTCATGTTTTATTAAACTCGACATTTCGTGGCTGGGAGAACTCGGAGTTACTCCCCACGGACTGTGGCTTCCGTGTTTATATTTAATGCGGTTGGCAGGTTTGTGATGCATACTTGGGTACATTGACGAGCTAGCGAGCGAAGTATTACCTTGGACCTATATTCGGTTCTTAGGATTGTATATTTTAATAAACTCTTTTATTTCCGTATTTATACGGGAGATATGTCTCCCTTTTTAGATACTTCTTATGTATAATATTATTTCCTTTTTGTTATGAACCTTTTTCTTTAAGACACCTTTGTTATGATGAATATATTTAATAGTAGGTTCCGGTTTTTAAAATTTACCGATTTTCACTAAAGTGAACCTATTAGAAACGTATTCTCATCTTTTATTTATTTAAATTACTTGTTTATCTTTCCGCAAATTTGAGGGTGTCACAGTTGGTATCAGAGCATTTTTTGCTCCCGACGCACGTTTGTGTACCCTAGTATAAATAACTTGACCTTAATAAAATAATAAACTTGTGAGATAGAATGGTAGGATGGGTAGATTAGGATTTATGTTGTAGTCTCTTTGTGCTTGCTAAATGATAAGTACTAATCTGTGTTTTCTTTTGCAAGATGCCTCCGAGAGTTGACAACGCGATCCTAGAAACTCTTACTCATATTATACAGAATCGGCAAATTTAAGTTTTAATTTAGAATTTTATATTCCGAGTCAAATTTAGAATTTCCGAGTTCGTATTTGGAATTTCCGCGAGATTCCATGAGAATCCCGTCTTAAGGCGAGTTTGACTTTTCTTGACTTTTAAGTCGTCTTTGACTTTTCTTGACTTTTAAGTCGTCTTTGACTTTTCTTGACTTTTAAGTGGTGCCATTCGGTTACGTGGTGATGATCTCTTTGACCATCACTTTGACCAGTTACGTGGTGCTTCAACTTTTTCAAAGATTGATCTTAGATCGGGTTATCATCAAATTCCCGTTCGTGAAGCAGATATTCCCAAGACTGCTTTTAGCTCGAGGTATGGTCATTTCGAATTTAAAGTGATGCCATTCGGTTTGACTAACGCTCCAGCAGTATTCATGGATCAGATGAATCGTACCTTCAGCGAGTACCTCGATAAATGTGTTGTAGTATTCATTGATGATATTTTGATCTTTTCTAAATCTAAGGAAGAACACGCTGATCACCTCCGAACCATTTTGGGTGTTCTTCGACGCCAAAAATGGTACGCTAAGTTCTCTAAATGTGAATTCTGGTTGCCCGAGGTATCTTTCCTTGGTCATGTCATTTCAAAAGACGGTGTTATGGTCGATCCAGCTAAGATTGAGGCCGTGGTGGAATGGAAGAGTCCATCTCCTTTTTCCTCTTTCAATCCAAGGTCGAACTTCCGTGACAAAAGACCTTTCTCTCCCTCTTCCTCTAATGCCTATGCTAACCAGAGATGTTTCAATGCTTCCCCTCAAGCTCAAGCTCGAAGTCGATTTTGTGACGGTTGTAGGAAACCCTTTTCACCCCGGAGTAGGATGCTATAATAGGCCCCTCTTTTGCTTTTTCTGCAAGAAGCCTGGACACCTCATTTGAGAATGTCCCGATCGTCAGACTTCCGCAACCGGTGCCAAAGCTAAAGGATCCAGCTATGTACTCCGTCGAGCCGAAGTCGATGCCCCCGGAGATAGTGTCTGGTAGTTTCACTTCCTTAAATCAACCTCGTTTTCTTTTCTCGCCTTCGTCTTTTAATTTCTTCTTATCGTAGTCTTTAATGATGCTTCCTAAGGTTCCTTGTATCATGTTCTTTTATCCCTACTCTCTTGAGAGGTAGTTTTCTTTTAGCTATCGTAAGGGTTAGTAGATGTGTTTTGAAGGAGTTTCGAATATGATACCTAATCGTCCTATTGAGCTAGTTTCGTGTTTAAATGATTATAGAAAATTGAGAAATAAGCTTAATGATAGTTGTAGTTGTGGTTAGGAAGTTGAGTGATTTTTTTTAAATGTTACTTGGGAATTTGTTGTCGTTAAATGTTGGACCTAACGGGAATAAATACTTTGTGGAATTAGGATTGGATGACACAACTTGAGGAATATCGTCATAAGCGAAAACCGATGTATTGAGAGTTTGGAAGAGATAAATAAATTGATTTACGGTCGCATTGCCCTATGTTTGGCAAAAGATAAGTGAAATGAGATTTGTGTGACTAATCTCTTTGAGGTTTTGTGATTCAACTTTTGAGGATGAGAAGGTTCATTGTTAATAATTTAGGGTAATGAATTTTGGAATAAATTGGATCAAAGGATTTCATGGTAAGTCTCTTTTACCTTGTGGTTGTTAGCGGTCTTGTTTCCCTAATTATAAATATTTTGATGGTGGTTTCCAATAAGAGTTTTGATGGAGCTAAGAAGATTAGAGTTCGTAATGAATCTTTCATGGGTTGTTAGTTATGGAGTTTACCGTACCGATGGACCTTAGAAGATTCTAATTGAATTTGAATAATTGGGAGTTGTTACTCGATGTGTCATGTTTATGAAATATTTTGGTAGGAATCTGATGATTGAAATTGTAGAGGATAATTGCTCTCTTTTGAGGACTAGTTTACTTGTACAGTTAGTGTTGTCGAGTTGCGATCGACATTTGAATTGTCATAGATGGAAGATAGTTTTGTGATTCATTCCTCTCTTTTCCCTCAAATTGATCCTTACTCAATCCGCTACTTTTCAATCCTTTCCCTTTTTAGTCCTTTTTAATCGTTTGGGCGTACCTCCTATTATCACGATTTGTGATTTCAATGATCGAGTCGCTCTACGTTCGGGTATTGTCTACTTATTTTGATTCTATCCTTGAGAAAACTTTCAAATCTCCTTCTTTCTTCCCTCTTTCTATTCGATTTATTCTTTCGAATATTCCGTTCCTTCTATCGAATATCATCTCTTATAGATAGATTATTAGAAGCTTTAGTTAGAAATTTTAGGAATAGATAGTAGAGATGGGTAGACTTAAGGACCTAAGGTGGTAGTCTTTGGTGTACTTGATGTTTGTTAGGTTCTAACTTGTTTGTTTGTATCTTCCGTCTTAAGGTGGATCATTGTGTTACTTAGAAGAAGTATCCTCTACAGAAGATTTGAAGATTTACAAGCCTAATTGAAGTGTATTTCTTCCTCATCTATGAATTCTCTCGTCCTTATTGTATTATGCTCTCTTCCTCCTATCTAGGTGCTTCTTTCTCTTCCATCTTGTTTGCCTCTTAGAAATTACTCTTGATAGTTCCTCCATCTTACCATTGGTATCCTTACCTTCCTCTTGTAACATTTTTGTGGATGCCATACCCATTTGTTGTGGTATATTATACTTGGTCGGAAGAACTTTGAATATTGTGGAATATAGTGATTGTTAGAATGAATTTGTGATTTGAGGAAAATGGTGTAGATCTAAATTCACCCTATATTGATGATTGGTTGTAACTCTAAGGAAAGGTAGTAAGATAAGTTTGATGATTTTAATGCTTGATGCTTGTCATGACTAATGTGTGGATAGTTCATGATATTTGATGGTGTAAGGTCGAATGAGTTGGCTATGACTTCTTAACTCATTAGTAATTTAGTCTTTTGGACTTAGAAGTTTAGTATTGGTTTGAAGACCATGCTTATGATATGTCTATTTGGTGTAAATAAGAAGTTGTGAATGATATCTTGAGGTGCGAAATACTTTTGAGGTTAAGTGACGTCTTGTGGTTTCCTTTTGTGTGTTTGTGAGTATAGGCTTGGTGGAAAAGCTTTTGGCTATAGGTCTTGGATTTAAATATATGATCTTACCTTATGGTATCGGAGACTCGTTTGAAGTAGTAAGGTTTCGTTGTAAGTTGAACCATATTACTTGAGGATTATAGATATGAGCGAGGTTCGATGATGTAATCTATGATGGAAATACCTTGGGACGTTAATGATGACGTTTGACTTGAGGTTGTACTTTGTTAATAATGAACTCGTGGGCTATATGATGTTGATAATGACGTTTTGTTCGGTGTTCTACCTTGTGGCCGTAGGAGTTGAAAAGAGATTAGTATGGAGAATTCCTTATAGGTTCTTCGGTTTTTGAAACCTTTGGGAATGTGTCAAATTATGGAGTTGAGAGAATGTTATTATGCTTGAGTTGCAATTCCGAAATTGGGATACCGTGTTATATGAAAGTATGGATGAATTGGGTTGTAATCGATTTGTTAAAAACTAGGTGTACCTTACTCCGATGATTTGTGGTACGAGGGTCCCTTGTAAGAGACCTTTGTTATTGAGATGATTTGCTTTGCTATCGCCCTGAGTTTGAAAAGGGAATTTTGTGGATTAAACCTTAAACCTTTTTCTCGTGCCATTATTCCTTTCCATTTCCGTTCATGCAAGTTCCTACTAAGCCCGATTCCTAGGAAATTGTTTTATCTTATCTTTTCCTTTGCTTGGCTACCTTCATAGCTATATCTATCCAATATCTAGCTTTTGGCTCCCTGCCTCTAGCGTTCCTCTAATTTTCGTCCGATCTTATCGCGTTCGTGTTTCCCTCGAAATCTCCTATCGTTTCCAATGTCATGGTGTCATTGTCTTTCCTCTGGTGAGATGATTAGGTTGTTAGCTAGCTTCGTGTTGATTTTGATCATGAATAGGATTGGGATTTAAACCTTAGGATGAATCTGTTGGTGGTATTGTACTCTCTTGGTGGCTTCATTTATTGAGCTTGCTAGTGTAGTGCTATTTTGGGAATCAAGTTGAGCGAGATGATATTCGTTGTTGTTGAGTATTATATCGGTTGCTTGGGATATCATTTGGGAATTAGATGTCTCTAATTGGTGGATTTTAAAAGAGACTTTGCTTTAGGGTAATTGAGTTGGTACCCAAAGTTTGAGGAGATTTGTCATAAATGAAAATCGATTCATTTTGAGTTTTAGATGATCTAGATGATTTGAATGGTTGTCTGATTGCCAAGTAATTGGCCATTTGTGGTTTGGAATTAGTAATTTTCTTTTATCCTTAAGAAATCATGGTTTGAGATTGAGAAATGTTCGTTGCAAGCTTTGGATAATGAGTACTCAGTTGTTATGGAATATAGAGTTAGAATGGTGAACTCATTTATCTCGAGGAATATAACCACCATGGTTTGCTAATGTGACTATTTATATTTGAGGCTTCGAGCGTAGTAATGATCAAATTAAGGATGTTATGGCGTATTAAAGAATCCTTATAACCGATAATAGATTGTGGATTTTCCTTTGTCGTGAGACTTTGGATGAGGCTAGTTGGATCCTAGATAATTATGTTTGTTGCGTGGATTGTGTTTTGACTTTTGAGGATGAGAAAGTTCATTGTAAATTTAGGATAATGAGTTTGACGTAAAATGGATTAAAGGATTTCATGGAAAGTCTCTTTACCTTGTGGTTGTTAGTGATCATGTTTCCCTAGATAAATATTTTGTTGGTTGTTTCTAGTAAGAGTTTTGATGAAACTAAGAAGATTAGAGTATGTAATGAATCTTTCATATGGATTGTTAGTTGTGGAGTCTACCGTGCCGATGGACCTTAGTAGATTCTAATTGGATTCGAATAATTGGGATTTGTTACTCGAAGTTTCGTGATTATGGAATATGTTTGTAGGATTTCTGATGATTGAAAATGATGAGTTGCAAATTGGGTAAATTGCATTCTCTTGAGGATTTGGTTTATTAGTAGAGTTAGTAATGTCGAATTCTTGTAGATCTTCCTGCCGACTTTATCTTGATCTTCTTATCCCTAAGAGTTCGATTTGTTTCGTTTTTGCGTGTTTTGTATATATTTTTTTATCGTGATTTGTGAACTTTATGTTCGAGTCGCTCTATGTACGTGTAATGTCGTGTTATTTTGACTTTATCTTTGAGAAAACCTTCGAATTTCCATATTGCTTTCCTAATTTAACTTTTCAAAGAAGTCTAAAGAGGGTTTTTGTACCTCCTTTTTGGAGAAAATAGATTTCTTTTGCTTTTATATTTTGATTTTGCATTTGGTTGGATAATTGCACTTGTTATTGGAGACGTCTGATAACTAGTCCTGCACTTACTAACGTTGTTTTGAATTTCGATTTCACTAATTCGACATTGATTTGATTTTGGATAATTAGAGTTCTCGTTCGCCACGAGCATTCTTGTGATCCGTAAATAGAGTTTCGCTCTTATGAAAATTCTCCTTAAACCCTTTTCGAGAAGAACCTCGTTTCATAAATGTTTCCTTGTAAAAGCTTTCTTGTTAACTTTTTAAAACCGATTCTTGTCCTTGATACTTTTGTTTTCTACTCTCAAGTTTCGAGGACGAAACTTTTTAAAAGGTGGGGTGATTGTAACACCCGGAAATGTACCCTATTTTTCTAGTGAAAATATTTTACGGATACTTTTCAGCAAATTTAAGTTTTAATATAGAGTTTTATGTTCCGAGTCGAATTTAGAATTTCCGAGTTCGTATTTGGAATTTCCGCGAGATTCCATGAGAATCCCGTCTTAAGGCGAGTTTGACTTTTTATTGACTTTTCCTCATATATACTCATACTCCCTTAACCTATTTTCTCATTCACACAAACACAATCAAACTTACTTCCTCCTTAAGCAAACAAAACCCTTGCCTCCATAATCTTCCGATCTTTGAATCATCATATCTTCTTCGTTTCTTGTTGGAATTCACGTAAGTTCGTCTTATTCTTCCCCTCTTAGCTTCCTCTATCCGTATTGGTAATAAAATTACCGTCTTTCTCGCTTTTTAAATTATCCGTCTTTCTTAAGGTGAATGATATTCATCTTTTATTATCTAATTGTTTGTAGGTGGAGTCTAGGAAGGTTTAGAATCGATTAAAGACGCGTAAAGGTAATGCTGAAGGGTTACTCGGTATCATTTACGTGTTTTATATGATTTCTATGTTAAAATTCGTATTTATAATATGATTAGTAAGCTTAGTAATTGAGTTATTGATGATGATTGTTGTTAGTTGATGATTGTTGATGATGATTATTGATTGTTAATAGTTGATAGAAGTTAAATATGAGAATTGAAAATGATTGAACTTGTGTATGTTGTTCTCGGGTAGGATGTTGTTCCTGGCCGAAGGACCGGCTGCCGGTTCAGTAGCCGGCTGGGAACTCACTGCAACGACCCTTTTTCGTAGAATGATCATATCTCCTTCGTTACTTGCTTGTTTTGGGCTTGTGACCTATCATTGGAATCGTAAGAGGATGAGCTATCACCTCGACTTAGAATTTCTGCATTTGCATATATAGAACTCTAGTTATGACCGTTTGAAGTGGGCCCTTGTTTTGGTTAGTTTCCAAACTTGCTTTTTGTGTGTAGTTGTGCTCCGAGCCGGGGTACCGGCCGCCGGCCTCCAGACCGGCCTGGAACACGGCTGTGTTTTTCTTGTAAGACCGAGTCTTGGATGCGAAACGTTTATCGCATGTCGAATCGGAAAATGTGATTCCGAGAATCTGGCCTGGTTTAGATTAGGAGCCGTTTAATTATCGTTCCTACCAGGAGGAAATTAGTCTACATATACGAAATTTGATCGTGTATGCGTTCAGGGAAATGTGATCTCGTGGATGCCTTTTAATCATACTTGCCATGTACACGGTGCTAGTGCTTTTCATTTACCGTGAGATATGTCGTCTTGTGTCGTCGTTCTTGAATGCGTGATTTCATGATATTATTCATGGTCATTGCATGATTGGGCACCGTCTATGTATTGGGTTGTTTGAATGGATGATAACGTGATGGATTTATTCATGGTCATTGCATGACTTGGCATGGCGTCTGTCGAGTCTCAATCTTATCAAACTTATACCGCTAACGGTGAGATGCAAGCCCTAGTGAGCGTATTCGGTTGCCTAAGAGTGTCTTCCTCGAGTCTTTGAATAACATGATGGTTTCGGATTTGATTTCCACATGATCTTATCATTATTTATCGATTTGCCTATCTATCCTTATCGTATCTCACATGTATATCTATATATGCATGCTTTTACTTTCGTATTTCCTTCTATGTACGTTTAATGTGATATGGCTGGGAGAACCCGGAGTTACTCCCCACTGATTGTGGCGTTCATGTTTTTCATGAATGAACAGGTTGCCTGCATGGATGGCTTTTTGCTTTTGACTATTTTGGGTTCGGGTGTGAGCTAGCGGGCGTTGTCCCTGGAAGTTTCACCTCTAGACGATTTTTGCTAGTTTTGCTAAACACTTGTTCTTTGCTAACATTTTAAGAGACCCCGTCTCTTTGTTGTATTCCCGCATTTAGTTTGTAATATTATGGCACTCCTCGTATTTTCTATCTTGCATGTATAAAAGTTTTTAAAACCTTCATATTTCCGCATATATTTCACATGCTTGTATGTTTTATATTTCCGCATTCGCGAGGGTTGTCACATTGTATTTCTAAACTAACTTTTCAAAGAAGTCCAAAGATGGATTTTGTACCCTCTTTGTGGAGAAAATGGATTTCTTTTGCTTTTATATTTGGATTTTTGCGTTGGTTGGATGTTTGCACTTGTTATTGGAGACGTCTGATAACTAGTCATGCACTGACTAACGTTGTTTTGAATTTCGATTTCACTATTTCGACTTTAATTTGATTTGGATAATTTGAGTTCTCGTTCGCGACGAGCATTCTTATGATCCGTAAATAGAGTTTCGCTCCTATGAAAATTCTCCTTAAACCATTTTCGAGAAGAACCTCGTTTCATAAATGTTTCCCTTGTAAAAGCTTTCTTGTTAATTTTTAAAACCGATTCTTGTCTTTGATACTTTTGTTTTCTACTATCAAGTTTCGAGGACGAAACTTTTTAAAAGGTGGGGTGATTGTAACACCCGGAAATGTACCCTATTTTTCTAGTGAAAATATTTTACAGATACTTTTCAGCAAATTTAAGTTTTAATATAGAATTTTATGTTCCGAGTCGAATTTAGAATTTCCGAGTTCGTATTTGGAATTTCCGCGAGATTCCATGAGAATCCCGTCTTAAGGCGAGTTTGACTTTTGTTGACTTTTTTCTTATACACATCATACTACCACTTATCCTATTTTTCATTCACACAAACACTTTCAAGCTTACTTCTTCCTTAAGAAAAGATCAAAACCCTTGCCTCCCTCTTTGATCCATTCTTAGATTCATCATATCTCACTCGTTTCTTGTTGAAATTCACGTAAGTTCGTCTTATTCTTCCCCTCTTAGCTTCCTCTATCCGTATTGGTAAAAAAATTACCGTCTTACTCGCTTTTTAAATTATCCGTCTTTCTCAAAGTGAATGATATTCATCTTTTATTATCTAATTGTATGTAGGTGGAGACTAGGAAGGTTTAGAATCGATTAAAGACGCGTAAAGGTAACGGTGAAGGGTTACTCAATATCATTTACGTGTTTTATGTGTTTTCTAGGCTAGTAATCGTATTTAGATTATGGTTAGTATGCTTAGGACTTGTGTTGTTGTTGTTGGTTGTTGTTAGTGGTTAATTGATATGTGAATTGATGGTTTGTTATGATAAATGAGGATTTTGTTGTTGGTAACTTGTTGGAAATTGATCGTCCCTGAATCCCGTGTGGGACGCAGGGTGCGTTGGGGGATGCAGGCTGCGTCGTAGGACGCAGGCTGCATCGTGGTGATGCAGGCTGAGTCACTCGCTGCCGACTGAAATTTTCCTGTACTGACCCCTTTTCGTAAAATGATCATATCTCCTTCGTTACTTGCTTGTTTTGGGCTTGTGACATCTCGTTGGAACCGTAAGAGGTTAAGCTATCACCTCCATTTACAATTTCTGCATTTGCATGTCTAGAACTCTAGTTATGACCGTTTGAAATGGACCCTTGTTTTCGTTGGTTTCCAAACAACGTTGTTTTGGAGAGGTATCTATGTTTTATTATTCATTATGCTTCATAAACTTATTCTAATGCTTATGTATCATGTATTGACTCATGTTTATCATATTTAAACTTATATGATTCCCTATTCTCATGTTTTGTAACGGTTTTTGGTATGTTCCCACTTTGAGTCGGTTTTTACAAATGATACGGTTTGAGCACTATTTTGTCTTGTTCTTTGTACTCTCATTCCCTTGGCTACCTTCCCGTTCGTAAGGCTGGAATGTCGGAACGGAGAGGTATCCTACTGCTTAATTGCATGTGTTAGTGGGCATATGACGACGTTGTTGGGAGTTGAACGCTATGCGTTGATCGACCCGGCCGTCAAATGTTGTGTACTTGCGAGGTGGTGTTATTTGCATGTAGCGTACCTTGTTATGAGGCTTGTGCTCTTTTCCGCCTCTTTCGTGAATTGATCTACCGAATTTGGGGTACTCGGCGTCAGTGTAAGACTGAGTCTTGGATGCGAAACGTTTATCGCATGTCGAACCGGAAAATGTGATTTCGGGATTCTGGCCAGATTTTAGACTAGGACCGGGTATTTATATCGTCGTTCTACCAGGAGGAAATTAGTCTACATATACGAAATGTAGATCGTGTATGAGTTCAGGGAAATGTTTATCCCGTGGATGTCTTTTAATCATACTTGCCATGTACACGGTGCTAGTGCGTTTCATTTACCGTGAGAGATGTCGTCTTGTGTCGTCGTTCTTGAATGCGTGATTTCATGATATTATTCATGGTCAATGCATGATTGGGCACCGTCTATGTATTGGGTTGTTTGAATGGATGATAACATGATGGATTTATTAATGGTCATTGCATGACTTGGCATGGTTTGATTGTCGAGTCTCAATCTTATCAAACTTATACCGCTAACGGTGAGATGCAAGCCCTAGTGAGCGTATTCGGTTGCCTAAGAGTGTCTTTCCCCGAGTCTTTGTATAACATGATGGATTCGGACTTGTAACTCTTATGCTCTTATCCATATATATTGAATTGCCTATCTATCCTTATCATATCTCACATGTATATCTATATGTATGCATGCTCTACTTTTGCATTTCCTTCTATGTACGTTTAATGTGATATGGCTGGGAGAACCCGGAGTTACTCCCCACTGACTGTGGCGTTCATGTTTTTCATGGATGAACAGGTTGCTTGATTGGATGGCTTTTTGCTTGACATTTTGGGTTTGGGTGTGAGCTAGCGGGCGTTGTCCCTGGATTAAAACACCTCTAGACGATTTTAACTTGTTTGCTAAACACTTTTACTTGTTAACTTTTTGGAGAGACTTCGTCTCTTAATGTAGTATAATTCGTACTTTAGTTTGTAATATTTGACACTCCTCGTATACTTTCCTTGCATGTATAAATGTTTTAAAAACTTCTTATTTCCGCTATATAATTCACATGCTTGTATGTTTTATCTTTCCGCATTCGCGAGGGTTGTCACAAAAGGTATGATTAGTTTTGGTGGGAAATATGTTACAACGCTTTTAATGAATTTTGAAAAACCGTTGTTATTATTTTTATTATTGTTTTTGAAAAAATTGTAATTTGTTCCCCTGCCAGTGAAAATCCTGCATAAATCAGCAGCAGTAGCAGCACGCATAAACCACTTTCAGAAGCAGCAAAATGATATATTTATATATAAATCAGAGCAATTCATGTACAGAGCAATTCAGGTACAACAGCAGCAAAATGATATATACAACCAAAATGATCTCTTTCAGAGCAATTCATACTTACAACTTGCTCTAATGACTTCTACAAATTAAAGTTCCCTATCTGCTTCCAAAATAATCTAAGTTTCATTTATTCTTTCTTACCATAATGTTCAAGGATGTATTTGCCCCACAAGTCCCTTACCTCGTCTATATTGTGCTTAGTGTACTCAGGGACATGTGGCGTGTTGAGTAAATACTGCGGATAAAACAAATAAAAGACATCGATCAGTAGGGTAACAACAGTATAGGCATACATAGCAACATCGATCATATATAGCAGAAAAGATATCAGCTCTAATGAAAAAAAGTAAATAATAGCTACATTAAACTACTAACTCTTTCTGGAATGCTGATATATCTTCGCCTAATAATCTCCAACATGAAACGACAAACGTAGTATCCACATTGGATGCTATCCGGCTGTTTAGGGACCTATTATTACATAATAAACGAAGAGACGAGAAGGCAATTACCAATTAGTTTAATGCGTAATTAAAAAAGACAGATGTATATGCGTAATTAGTTTAATGCACTTAATTATTAAGGTATTGTATTTGCTCGTACGTACCCCTGTTATCGTAATAAAAGTAGGGCCATCATCAGAAACAACCGTCGGTTGATCGTCGTTTGGTGTTTTCTTCTCAAAGGTCCTTTAAAAAAGGAAAGAGGCCGAAAGTCACATAAGCTTACTTAATAATAATCAATGAAACTTAATATTATGTGCCAAATCATCAGTATTATAAACTTACTTTCTAATCATCTTCTTAAAGGTCTCGGATGGTTGTTTATGCAAAGAGTCCAACCAAAATACTTTCTTCTTGGTCGGATTGATCGCTGCTAGCACCCAATGTCTCCTAGATCGAGAGACACATCATTATTAATAAGCACAACATGCATCATAACCAAACATATAAAAATGCAATTGTATTTTGAATCGTAATATTAATTATATATTACCCGACCTCATTATAAGGGGCAAGAATGAGCTTATTGTTTTTCGCCAATTCCGCAGCAATATAATCTATACGTTCTTCATACAAAAACATCTCGATATGCATAGATAAAACATTTGGGCACAGAAATCCGTATTGAGCAAGTGGATTATTGGTCTCGGGGATCACAACCGAGTTCAAGTACCTACATGACGGTTTTAATTCCGATATTAAAAACACTATATCTTAGTCAGAATATTAGAATACTGCATGATTTAATTTATTAAGAAACTTACTTCATCCAAACATATAGGTGTTGGACATCAATCTCGTCAAGGCCAGCCCAAATGGCTAGCATTTCCCAATCCAGCATTGCTTGACGTTCTACCCCTACAATATCATGCTCGAGCGGAATAATTATTAATTGCTCGCTTGCTATGCGTCTCCCAGCTTCCTTATAAAGGTCCAGCATCGTCACCGTTCGTACTTTTTCCATGTAAACGTTCCCATCATATTTAGTACGGGATAGACTCCTGACCTCTTTCAGCTTGGGGAAATGATGCGGTGTGCTACCTTTCACAACCTACATGTGGCTAACTAAATTAAGTTACTCTTTCAATGATGAGGCGATAGTAGAACTTAAAATATAAAGATAGTTGATTAAATACCTCATCAAGTTGTTGTTTTGACGAGGTAGTAGAAAGATTATTGTCTATCGAGTTAGACTTATCCATGTTTTTTGTTACCTACAAAACAAAAATATAACATATAAATTTCACTATTTATGAAGGTGATGAACAAAGACAAAAGGCTGGTTAAATTAGATGTATTTTTCTAACCCCGTCTACATTCTGTTGAATTTTTTGATCACGAGGCAGGAAAATGTGGCTATTAGGCCATTGGACAAAACAGTGAACCGCATCTGCCAGAATTAGAAGGTCGTCACGGACTGGGACGGGCAGTTTACGGGTTTCACAGCCCTTCGCGACTACCGTTATCTCCACTTTTGCATGATTCGGCAAGAGTGGTACGCCATGAACCAAGATGGTTTCCGCTGAGTCATTGGGCTTTGGGTATATGATGAAACCCCGGGCAACACGAACCACATCCTTGGATGAAGGGTCGGTGAGAAGAACTACCCGCTTGTTTTTGGCCTGAAGATTACACATTATTTACTAAATATCAAAATATAATAGATATCATAAATGATCTATATTGAGTATATAATGTAAAGTTAGTTACAAGTATTTATTGTTGGTGGGTAGGCTATTATACTTGAACATGTCCAGACCAGATATTTCATATGCAGTACAGCATCTCAGCCAATTTCTAAGACAGCCTAGGGTACCTCATTTGAATGTTGGCCTACATGTCATCAAATATTTGAAGGGTACTATAAATAGACTGTCACTTTGTGATTTAGCACTGACAGCATATACTGATTATATTTCTCTCAACCCCGTGTTCCATGAGAGAACCAAACACTTGAGTATAGACTGTCACTTTGTGCGTGATAAGCAACAGCAAGGGTTTTTGAAAACTCAGCATGTTCTCTCTAGTATTCTTATGATCTAAACCTCTTCTTATATCATCTTCATACTAACTTCTTATATTCTACATACCTCATTATTGTCACCCGTCTTCTCAGCCGGCTTCTCAAGTTGCGTCCCCTTTTCAGAGTTATTTACCTTATAAAATTAATTAACTAATCAAAGGCATGGCTGCTGGAAAGAACAAATGCAGGAAAAAAAAGTTATATTTACCTTATCGGCTTGAGGTATTAAAACCTCGGCAGCAGTAGGTACCTCACCCATCTTCTCAGCCGTCTCCTCATGTATTGGCAAGGTAGTAGTGTCTGCCTCTTGACCAATCTGTTGCACTACCTCACCCTTTTTAATGACATCCTCCATCATCTTCAATTCTTCTTCGGAAGGCTTGCCTCCAGAATTCATCTTCAGTATCACGGAGGCCAATAACTGAACCTGCACGCCCAAAATGTAGAATCAGCATTTTGTTAAAACAATAACATGTGAATTTTAAATGACAATAACAAATGGTACCATGTCAGCCTTCCCCTTATTTTTCTTCTTCTTGTTCGAGCTAGTTGTCCCATAATATTTCGTGACTCCGACATGTAATGGGACGCCCCTCAATCGACCTGGATGCTCGGGACGGCCGATCGCTCTAGCAAGAACGTCGTCACGACCACTCGGAGTGAATTTCCCTTCCGCAACCTCCTTCAGAACATTCTCCTATAATATATTAAATAAACTTAATTTAATTTTTGTTACTAAAATAAATAGATAGTTAGACATACAAGAATTGAACAATAAAGTTATTAAAAACCCGTCTTAATAAAAATAATACTTACTATGTTGGCCAAGACTTCCTGATCATATTCGTTACATGTTCGGGATCCTTTAGGCGTGTGCCCTTCTTTATAAGTTACGTGCCGATTCAAGTCGGTCACACCTTTGACACCTACACATTAACTCAAAAATAATATATGTATACATGTATATCAAGTCCAAGTATGATTAAAAAAAATCTAATATATAGATGCTACTTACGAGATTTTCTTCTATCAATCTGTAACCGCCTCGAGAACCATAATATACCCCCCGCTTCTGTGAGATGTTAGCACGATTTCTGGCGCTAACGCTCTTCAAATCATATAAAATCGCAAGTAGATGAGACAATTAGAAAATTATAGATACAAGTAGAGTTTTAGAAAAATGTAACCTGAAACTTTTAGAAAAATGTAACCTTAAGTAGAGTTTTACAAAAATGTAAACATATGACATGGATACTTAACCTAAAACTTTTCAGTAGCTCGTTTCGCCTTATAATTATCCCATTGTTGCTGAGTGATGTTGGGGTACTTTGTCGGTGGGCTCTTATGCATCTGCCCCGTCTCCTTGTCGACATACAAGTGTAATTTGGCAAGGTCACACCTCCACTGCCTTAAGACTGCCGCTGCCTTACGTAATAGATACTTATCATGGCAGTCGGGAATATCGAAAGCTTCCTGCATCATCATCATATATACTAATAAGCGGCTGTCTAATATCATCAATTTATACGAACCTTTATACGGCTTCCTGCCTTATGTAATAGTAACTTCTGCAAAATAAAATGGTGTTTAGCTAAAGATATTATCATACCTTTATACGGTTCAAGAGTAACTTCTGCAATGCAGGATTTATATTCCTGAAATCATCTAAATCAATAGGCGCAAACTGTTTGGTTGTAACTCCAATCCAAGTGGATAAATGGCTAGCATTTGGACCAGTAGTAACACCTTTCACACTCCATTTTATTTCCATCGGCGTTTTTGCCGCTATAGCTGCAAGGGCTGCAGAGCACTTCGAAGCACCCCTCTCACCAGGCTTATCCCCCTTATCATTGTTTTCTACTCTTTTCCGTTTTTCACCCATGATAATCCTAAGACACTAAGACCTTCAAAAGAAATGAAATAGTAACGGAACAGAGTCATGCATACAGCGATTCTAAAACCCTAAGACCTTAAAATGAATGAAATAGTAACTGAACAAATAAAGAGTCATGCAGAGATTCTAAAACTCTAAAAACTTAGAAAGGAATGAAACTAGATGATAAAGAGAACGATAAATAGAAAATGAAAACAAAAAGATGAACTTCAATCTTAAAACCCTAAAGACGAAACACAAAAATTACCTGATAAAGAAAATGAGAACAGGGTTATGATAAAGAGAACGAGCAGGATGATGATCAAGAGAACGAGGAGGATGATGATGATAATAAACAAAAAGATTTGTGTTGTAAACGAGGATGATTGTAAACGAGGATGATGATGATGATAATGTACGTGTGTTTAATTTACTCTATAGGATTGTAAATTATTTTTTATTAAGAGAAACTAAAGGGTTTCTTACCATAATGTTTGAGAAACTATTGACAACGGTTATCCTACAAACCACCGTTGTGACACCCTCAAATTTGCGGAAAGATAAACAGGTAATTTAAATAAATAAAGATGACAATACGTTTCTAATAGGTTCGCTTTAGTGAAAATCGGTAAATTTTAAAACCGGAACCTATCATTAAATATATTCATCATAACGAAGGTGTCTTAAAGAAAACGGTTCATAACAAAAAGGAAATAATATTATACATAAAAAGTATCTGAAACGGGAGACATATCTCCCGTATAAATACAGAAATAAAAGAGTGTATAATAATATACAATCCTAAGAACCGAATATAGGTCCAAGGTAAATACTTCGCTCGCTAGCTCGTCAATGTACCCAAGTATGCATCACAAACCTGCCAACCGCATTAAATATAAACACGGAAGCCACAGTCAGTGGGGAGTAACTCCGAGTTCTCCCAGCCACGAAATGTCGAGTTTAATAAAACATGAATAACATAAAAGAGATGTATATAGAAAATACAAAACTTAACATATACGATATGCTTTTCATGTTATGAAACAATTAACTAACATATAACCTATCATATGAAAGCTATCATGTGAATCTGTTAACAATCTATAACACGAGGTAGGGAAGCTGGTATGCTGGCTCAGAGGTTACATTTAAAACATGGCCTTGATACACTCAAACCCTAATCAAACATAATATCATGTGAATCAGTTAACAACCGGTAATCCAAACTCTATCAACCTTAGCCGGCTTGCATCTCACCTTCTAAGACTCATAGAATCATACAAACATGAAAGACCAATACGTCTAGAAACAGGCATAAGTTCTTAGGACAGTCAATAGAAGACTTCTGTAACTCGAGTCTATACCACGAGGTAGGATATACTTATATATTTTAGCTCAGCGGTTACCTTTAAAACATGGCCAAAATACAAAGCACACATCTAAGCTCAGCGGTTACATTTAAAACATGGCCAAGATACAAAGCAAATATCTTAGCTCAGCGGTTACCTTTAAAACATGGCCAAGATACCACTCTACCCTAATCCTAGACTGCGCAGACCCAGAGAAATGCGGAAAAACATCGCACCCAAGACTCATCACATGAGTACCCCTAAGGAGATCCACCAAAGGGTTGGCTAGTACTTAAGCTGACTCCATTCCCCAAAGTGGAAGCAATGGCAGCCCTGCCCCGACTTGGATATAAACCCACCAAGCCGGGACACAAAAGCTATCAACAAGTGAACATATACTCGTTAAAGATAGTAAGGCCTATCAATGTCATGGTCCAAGATACTCATTTAGAATTAGAATGGTCAAGACGCCATATACTCATAATTCTCTATGGGTACTTAGTCAACACGACATTTATCATACAATCAAACAGTCACTGAAAGACTTCCTATCATGTGACTAATTGCATATAAATCATATTCAAATATCATATCGCCTCATATCTACTAAGGCTCATTCATTCATTCATTAAATAAAACCTTACCTGAAGACAAATCCCCGACCCGAGTCGCGCGACGGGTCATCAGTCAAAACACGTGCTGACTCCTAATCGTAGTTTGACCACAACCCTTTTGGTCAAAACCGCTATAAACAAGTCTGGAGCCATCGAGGCTTGAACCATAAGATAATCACCATTTCATTTCAGCATTTCATTCAATTTCTAAACATGTGATTTATTAATTCATACGAACCCGCTTGCTGTACAGATATCCAATTACCTACCATGCGTATTATCATTTTCTAACATGGAGAAGGAATAAGATAAGGAAAAGCTTTTAATTAAAATACTTCTTATTAAATTTCCACTTGCTATATTACAAAACATATAAATACCAATACTCTAAAACCCGTCACAAGTTCCAAGGGGACCCAACGGTCATTTTGGAACCGGTTTTTGTCCATCTTTTCTAAAAACCGTTTCTTAATATTTCCCGCATGCTTAACATATTTAAACCCCGTCAAAACAACAACAAAACAATCAAGTATCGACAAAACCCAAAGAACCAAAACACGGACCAACCAGACCGGGCTGGACCGGGTCTGAACCGGCCTGAACCGGCCTGGTTTGGCCCGGTTTTCCAGCCACCAAAACAGCCCCCTACGGCCACCACCAACATCAACTCTAAATTATTTCTAACATGTTTTAATTAACAACATCCATATTAAACAACCAATTCATCCATCATGCATACAAAAATCATGATTATGAACAAATCATCAAATATGTAAAGAACACTAAACATGCCAAAAATTCATACAACATAATATAATAACAACTTATCATGTTACTAGTTAAAAATCATAAATAACTATAACATGAACATAAACAAAAGAAACAAAGGTATGTAACATTAATTCGTCGAGTAACTCGGAATCGTTACCTTAGCTAGAAAAATCAATTAGCACCCAAAATAAGAACAAAAGAAAAACCCGTCTACTAATCTTCTTCTAATATATACGAGTCACCAAACTCGTCTTCAAAATCTTCCCCTATAAGAAATGACAAGAAAAATATTTGTTAGAATTAAAACTTGATTTTCCCTAATTAAAGTGTTGAAAACGATTTTGTCGGAATTGAAAATAAACCGTACTTGAAGATGGAGAGCGAAGAGGAGATTCTAGAAATATAAGTTAGGACGGATTTGAATAAGAAATGAAGGTTTTGTGACGATTTTGCTCAAGAACGACGAAGAACGATGAAGAACGATTAAAGAAAGTATTAATTAGATCTTAAGTTGATTTATTGTAAAATGAAAAAGTAGTTAGTGAGTAATGGGAGATTGGGCCGTGTAATTATAGAGAAAATAATGAGTCGGGTTTTGAAATTATTGTTATGGGATTGACTCGGGTTTTATAATTATATTAAGGTAATTAATTAGATATTATTAGGTTATATAATAGTTTAATCAAATATCTAGATATTAATTAGATATTATGTTATTGTAATCAAAAGAAAGACAAATATCTAGCTCTAAGAGAGGAAGGAGAACCGTGTGGATCATAGGAGAATCGGGTCTGTTTTTGAGCGATTTGCGTAATTTTCATTTACGGATCGATAAAGTTACAAATATCTTAGATATTCGTATTAGTTTAATCGAAAGAATGAAAATATCTAAAGTGAGTGGAAAAAGATGACATGGGGCGTGTGACTCATGCCAAAGTCGGGTTTCGGGTTTGTTTCGGGACTTAAGTTGTCTCGGGAATAGTTAAATGACGTTCGGGTTTAAACCGTAAAACCTTCTCTTAAATTCCGAATAAATTCAAAATAATTATATTAAATTATCATAAATTCAAATAAATCTTAATAAAATAAATTAAATTTATTATTTTTCAAAATAAAATTTCGGTCTTTAAAATTACGAGGTGAGTCGGAAAAGTCAACGAAAGTAAAAGTCGACTTAAAAGTCAAGAAAAGTCAAAGATGAATTAAAAGTCAAGAAAAGTTTATGACGACTTAAAAGTCAAGAAAAGTCAATGACGACTTTAAAAAGTCAAGAAAAGTCAAAGACGACTTAAAAGTCAAGAAAAGTCAAAGATGACTTAAAACGGGATTCCCATGGAATCTCGCGGAAATTCCAAATACGAACCCGGAAATTCCAAATTCGACTCGAAACAAAAATTTCTAAATTAAAACTTAAATTTGCTGAAAAGTATCCGTAAAATATTTTCCCTAGAAAAATAGGGTACTTTTCGGGTTGTTACACCGTTGTTATAGAGTAATGACAACGGTTAAAGCACACCCGTTGTAGAAAGTAATAACACTAAGACAACGGTTTATTTAATATGACCCGTTGTAGAAAGTAATAACAACGGCGAAATTATAAAGAACCGTTTTTATAGATTATGTATATTTTTTTTTAATTTTTAAGATACGCGCGCGCGGGATTAAAATTTGAGGCACGAAAATAAATTCATTAATTCCGTTTAATTTATTTAACTTTGCTTTAAATTTAATTTAATTTATTTTACTTTGCTCTAAATTTTTATATTATAGGCGTAAGTTACGTTTAATTATTAGCTCGGATCGGGTTTGGCCTGGGAATCAATTCCGATCGGGTTAGATTCGGCGGGTTTGTAATTAATAACTTTATCGATCGGGTTATTATTATTAGTTTGGGTCGGGGAGCGAGGGTCCTTTCGGCTTTCGTGTCTGTTTCGGGAATGTTTATAATTGGGCGGGTCGTCGATAGTTTCCGGGTCAAGCGGATGTGGTATATATATATCGAGTCTAGTGATTCTCGAATCGGGTCATTTTCTTTTTAATTAAGGACCTGGTTATTATAATCATGCATCACTAGCTAACCTGAAACTGATCGAGTGGCCAGTTACGGATCGGGCAATCCACTATCTAGAGCTAGTAGCTACTTCGGGTCGATCGCTTTTGGGTCGGGGCACGTGTCATTAACCTCGTACTACTTTGCAATAATATTGATGATAATATTGATGATATATAATAATTAATGATGACTTCCGGATCATTAACCTCGTACAAGCTAATTTGCAATAATAACAGATTCATCAATGCACATGCAAGTATTATATATACACGTCAATGTTTCCCAAATTAAATAATGATATGGGGTCGATCGACTTCGTTCAAGTACGCTAAAAGGGACGGATATATTGATGCATATATATATATATATATATATATATATATATATATATATATATGCTCAAATTAATTTAAAAAGGACGGTTTATTGCTTTTTTACCACCTATATATAATATATATATTATTGTGTACATACGTTTTATCAACAAATAAATGGTTAATAGGCCATATTCCGATCTGGTTAGATTTGTAGGGTATGTAACTTTACCGGGTTAATTAGTTTAATTGGGTCAGGGAGCGAGCGAGGGTCGTGTCCTTTCGGCTTTCGTGTCTGTTTATTCGTGTGTACTGTCTGTTCATTTAATTTAATTTAATTCGATCATTTAAATGTTAATATGCTAGCGGATGAGGTTATATATCGAGTCGGGCCGTTTTTGTATCACAAACCTGAAACTGTCCGACCCAAAATTAATTAGCTAGTATCGGGTTATTTAATTTAATTCGATAGAAATCTTTATTTATTATCCGCGTGATGATTATTTAGTATCATTTTCGGGTCGGATCACTTTTAATTATTAAGTATCATTATTAGTATACGTGTGTTACTTCAAAATAACCCTAAACCCTAAAACCTAAACCCTAAACCCGAAACCCTAAACCCTAAACCCTAAACCCTAAACCCTAAACCCTAAACTCTAAACCCTAAACCCTTTTTTATATACTTCTATATATATATACTTATAGTAGATTATCGCTATTGATCAAACATCAAAATATTGAACATCAACGGAATTAATCATATCACTTCAAACACTTTAAACAACATTCTTTCTCATTGATTTCATTAGGAATAACCTAGATTTTATATTAAAGTACATTACATTCATCCGACATCAAATAAATAAAGATGTTAAATAATCCGGAACAATTCCGGTTAATAGTAAAAAGCTTTTCTCACACTGCCACCAACAATCCGGAACAATATTGATGATACTGATGACTTCCGGATCATTAACCTCGTATTTTTCAATAACAGATTCAATGCCTGCAAGTACACGTCTTGCATGTGGAGATAAGGTAGGACGGGTACAGCTCAACATATCTCTTGCGGCATCCAACCTCCGAGTATAAGGCCGACGTGGGTAGACAGAGGACGATGATGATGACGACGCTTGGTTGACAAGTCGGACTGCTTCACGCCTCTTAATCCAATAATCCCTTCGATGTTCAATGGATCCTTTAATCAATGGGTGATGATCAGCGGGAACTACGGCAAGAGACTCCTCCTCACCTGCAATCAAATTTGTAAGGGTCGTCTCATCGTTGGGAATGTTAACTGCTGCCATTGATGATGTTAATTTTTGGAGTAATTAATTAGGGTTATGTAATATTTAAAGGAGGGGTTTTGAGGCTGTATTTATAGAGGGGTTATGCTGCCATTGATGATGTTCAATGGGTGCTTTAATCAATGCTAGTTCTGCTCTTGTTTATTCACGGGTTTGGACTGCAATATCTTTTAATTAAAAATAATAATATTGAGAAATAACAACGGATATTGGTTAAAAAACCCGTTGTTATTACTTTCCACAACGGTTTTCGTGACTATAACCGTTGTGATAGAGTAATGACATCGGTTCATCATAACCGTTGTGATAGAGAAATAACAACGGTTATGGGTTAAAAACCCGTTGTTATTACTAACCACAACGGACCTTTGTTATAACCGTTGTGGACAGTTACTGAATATTGCAGTAAGTGCATTGACTACATAGGAAATGTAACGTACTGCATATTCAAAACCCGTTGTTATTACTAACCACAACGGTTTTCGTGACCACAACCGTTGTGATAGAGTTACTGCATATTGCAGTAAGTGCATTGACTACATAGGAAATGTAACGTACTGCATATTCACACATTACTCAATCAATAACGTACTGCATGCATGTGAATGTATAGTCGTTTTGGGATTTGTAAATGCATGTGAATCAATGCCTTCATGTGAACCAATGCATGCATGTGAATCAATAACTGCATATGACTCAATAACTCCAATCAATAAGTCATAAATACAGCCTCAATACAAGGTTATCAACCACATACAAAATTTCCCAACTCCAATCAATAACATATTTGCTAAACCATACAAAATTTCCCATCCTCAATACTAACAAAATGTCTGAAACTTTTACTAAACCATATGCTTGCATCATAAAACAAATGCCTTGTCATATTGAGGGTGGCTACGTTGTGTGTAAAAGCTACAAGAAACTCCGTGATACGCTTATTCGAAATGGCTACTTAATCAAGAAGATGTAGCCAAATTATCATCGCAGGTACTTTATAGGGGAACTCGTTTTCGAGTTTGAGATGATGGATGCTCATCGTGCGTCCGCATTCAAACTGGCAAGAATGTTTGACAAGGCCGGGCATGGGCGAAAAGATTTTATTGAGAGCACGGACCACCAGCCTGGGCCATATCTATGGGTGGCTTCCGAACATGACCGTCACCGTTTCCCAAATGGGGTCGACCTCGTTGAAGTGACCCAGGTAGAGCAGTGGGAAGGGTTGGTTCTGGCCGAGGCGGACCCGATTGATGCATATGCTCTAGCGGTGGCAGCTATCCGGGAGATTTACCCGGACTCAATTTAGTTTGTTGTTGTTGTTGTTGTTTGGTTGTAGTTGTTTGGTTGTTTTGGCGCCATTTGTGTGTGGCGCCGTTTGAACTTATTATTTAATAATATGAATGTTGATACGTTAATTTGTTTTTTGACTTAAGTTTAGAAGTTATTAAACTAATTCAATTCAAAGCTATTCAATCGATAAAGCAAAATTAGAATTGAACTATTTCACAAATTCAATAATAAACGACATTCAGAAAATCCAAAATTCAATAATAAGAAGTAATTAAGCATGGAGACTGTAAAATGAATAATGACCAAAAGCTAAATAATTTGGGAATATTCAACAATGACCAAAGCTAACAAACACTAAAGACAATACACTGAATTCAATAATAAGAATTGAACAATCTAGCTAGAAAATCTTAATAAGAAATAGTTGATAAAAATAATACCTGATTAATAAGGGAGATGATAATAAAAATCTTAATAACAAATATTGACAACGGTTATGTAACACCCGGAAATGTACCCTATTTTTCTAGTGAAAATATTTTACGGAAACCTTTCAGCAAATTTAAGTTTTAATTTAGAATTTTATGTTCCGAGTCGAATTTAGAATTTCCGAGTTCGTATTTGAAATTTCCGCGAGATTCCAT